>JAQRGC011565871.1:0-11340 GCA_028659135.1 Plantago lanceolata | reverse complement strand
AATCAAGTAAACCTGAATTGAACTGAACTTAATTGAAGACAATTAAAATTAAGGTGAACTGAACAAAGCCTTACATGAAAGATTGATTAGCAAAAATCAATGGAATGGTATGGGTTGTGTGCCTGCATAGTAACTGATTTGGAAATTTACAAAATAAGATACTAATCAGCTAACAGTAACTTGACAGTTTATTTTATAAAACATACACTATGTCGCATATTAAAAAAAAGAGGTGATACACAGTAGCTATCAGTCACCTAATCAATTCGTTTTACTAAAGGCACATCATACACATCATATGGTCGGTTATCTAACTCTAATTGTTTTATTGGGCTGGTCTACAGATTAGAGGCCCAAATAAAAGTAGGTCTGAACTCTGAAGTTTTTGATAGCCCATTGGGCTAGGATTGGAAAACCCACTGAAAAAGCGTGTCACTCTCAAATTTCTCCTCCTCCCTCACAATTAAAAGCTGGTGAGAATTGAAGTGATGAGTACTTTTTATACTGTACAGAAAGAAAGAAAATCAGTTTTTGTTCCATAAAGAAGAAAAATATCAGTGCTAACCCTGTTTGTAGTCAAGGAAGAAGAACAACACCACCACCACCGCAATCACCCAAATTTTACACAGAGACAATTGAAGAAACAAACACACAGATTAATCAATCAACCAACCATGTCTTCTCCGACCAAACGCCGTGAGATGGATTTGATGAAACTGTAACTCCACATTCTTCACACACTTTTCGATTGCTCATGCTTTTGTTTGTATTGTGAATTGGTGCAGTATCTAATTGATCGTCTTCTTCTTAGGATGATGACGGACTATAAGGTGGAGATGATTAATGACGGCATGCAGGAGTTCTTCGTCGAATTCCATGGACCTAAAGACTGTAATGATACTCGTTATTAATTTGTATTTTATTTTTTGGTACTGTGTGTTCTCTTTTTCTGAGGTGTTTGATTGAATCTGAGTTAGGTTTTGCATACCTGTTACTGTTAGTATTTAGTTTGAGTTATGCTATTGTTCTATTATACTTTCCTGTGTTTTCACTTTTCAGTGTTGATTAGTTTGTACTAGCCTGTGTTTTAGTGGTTATGACCGTGTAATGTTGACCTTGCAATTGGAATTTTAGAGATGTTGAATCGTAACTGAGCTCGTACTCGTGTTGATCTTTATCGTGTTACTGTGAAATTTGGATGTTTTGGGTCTGAGAATGTTAGTTTACGTATGGAATTCCGGTTGGTTATGTCATTTGGGCTGTGCGAAATTTGTTTGGGTTAGTTTGATACGTTTCTAGAAGTGAATTTGTTTTGAAACCGTGCTTGGATCTTATGTATGATGATACAAGGAGCTAGTGAGTCTGTTATATGCTGATCTTGTCATTTAGAAATGCATAGCACGACGGTGGTTGTCCACATTCAGTTATTATCGGATGCTTGTTCTCTCGGTCATTGTGAATTACTCTTTTTCAGCGTGTTTGGTGTTTGTGGCAGGTCCTTATGAAGGAGGTGTTTGGAAGGTCCGGGTGGAGCTTCCAGATGCTTATCCGTATAAATCTCCTTCTATTGGTTTCACCAACAAGATTTACCATCCAAATGTCGATGAGATGTGAGTTCAGGGGCTATTATACTTTGAGTGTCTTGATTTATGTCTATTTGAGGCTATTTACTGTTTCCGGATTTAATCTGCTGAACACAATATAAGTATTTGTTCCATCCATGTTCCAGGTCTGGCTCTGTGTGCTTAGATGTTATCAATCAGTCTTGGAGTCCTATGTTTGGTAAGTTTTACTGTGCTTTAGTCTTTGTTGAATGTTGAGTAACAATGATTTTCGTTGGCTTTGTTGATTTATTTTAATTTTCTTGCAGACCTAGTGAACGTGTTTGAAGTGTTTCTTCCACAACTTCTGTTATACCCAAATCCATCAGATCCCTTGAATTCTGACGCAGCATCTTTAATGATGCAGGACCGCCCTTCCTATGATAAAAAAGTTAAAGGTAAGTCTCTGATGTATATTGATATGCGGTGTTGTAACCTAGTCGATGCATATTATCCATGTCTTCTCCCAAAAGCTTTGCTTGATTGCTGCTACCTTTTGTGCATACTGATTTACTGTATAAAAATTACATGTGATGTATATGTATGTCCTTCGAAAGATTCTTCCTGCTTACTCAGTCTTCTTGGCTAATCAATTCTAAAATAGCTCAATTCCACTTAGAGATGAGTGTCTTCTCATGAACCCAGATAGCTCTACGTACTTTTGCATTTACATATGTTCAACGTGCTCTGTCTATGTCTGTGCTTGTTAATTGAAGGTTGAAGCTTCTTCTCAACTTCTGTTTATTGAGCTTCAACATGCATGGATATATGTGAATGCAATCTTGATCTGTATGATTAGAATGTGAAACTACAGATTATCTTATTATTATAGGTTTTGATATGAGGGTAAGATGTGCATAGATTATCCATATTCGATGCTTCGTCTGTATATGTACATAAGCACATTATCCTGAAAACAAATGGTAAAATCGAACTCTTCTTGAGTCTGAACACAAAGGTTACTCTTCACCAATAACGGGCACTGATTTTATCATGTTTTAGGTATGCATTTTACTTTTTATGGTCATAACTATAATCTTTTCCAATTAATATTAGTGATTAGGTTCATCACTTCATCGTGGACTTGGATTCCACAATGTTTCGTCCAATCATTTTTAATTTCACAATGGCATTTGGAGTGCACATACATACCAAAAGGTAGTTTATTTGACACTTGCACATTTTGTAGAGACTGTCTGTATCTATCCAACTACTGTGCCTGTGAATGATTTATCTGAGTGGATTTCTATGCCCCGTTCTTGCTATCGGGTTAGTTCTGATCAAATTCTCTGATTAGCGTAGCTAAATTTGACAAGATGTGGAAGAACTTAAGAGAGGACAAAAACGAGTTACGTGTTTCTTGTGCAAACATCTACATGTTACTCGAATGGCTGGTCTTTTAGGCTAGTTAATGATTGTGTACTTTAAACTTTAGTCTTAATTAGCAGCAGGCTGTTAGTGGAGAAATCTGTAGCTGAGAAAGTAATGCTGTTAAAGCTAATTCTACTAGACAGAAGAAATGCCAAGTTAAATTACATTTTGCTTTTCATAGTCTATTCAACTGCCTAAAAAATTGAAAACAGCAGACAGACATAAATTGGGTTAATGCTTTGCACTGCCTTGGTTGCTTGGACCACTAACAATAACACCAATAATGGGATAATCTGAAATATACTTTCAAGTTCTTTTCTTCCGTTCACTTTGCTATAACCGGTTGTTTACTTGTCTGAATGCACAGAACTTCTTTGACTTATATCATACTGTATCTTTTTGTAGCATATTATAGTTTTCAAAATCATTTATCAACCGAAAACAAGTGAATTGAAAGAAAACGAGAAAGTTTTAGCTGTGAACTGTGGTCCTTGTTGCTTCATTTCAAAATTGGTGTGTTTATGTTGACCTTGTCCAATCATTTTCCTTTATTTTATACCCAGTGACCAATTTCCCCCTCTTTTTTCTTTTTTGGGTGGTGTGGAGTGGGGTGTAACGGACCTAACTTTGACGATATGTCTACATCCCTGCTGAAAAATTTAAAAAAGAAACAGTGGGAAAGAAAAACCTGGAACAGCTGACATGATTCTCCTCTTATCATACCTTTTAGAAAACGTTTATCTAGATTGCATTTTTTCATCACCTTTTCCTTTGCCTTTCCTTTTAAATTTATGAGCATGAATATTTTTATGTCTTGTATGGCAGCAAAATTAGATCATTCTTGTGTAGAATTGGATTCGATGCCTTGACAAAAACTTGTGGTTTTGGCAAGATAAAGGAACCAAATTGGTCAAAGCTAGCATAAAGGGTCAATTTCGAACAAAGCCAACATGAGGGACCTAAATTTATATTTTGTCATCGAAGATCAAAACAGATGGTTTACTATTTGCAACGGATTGTTGGCAAATGTGGTTTTGTTTAAGGTTGGTGTTGCGACCAGGATGAATAGATCTTGAAAGGGATATGATAAAGTTGAGCATTTTATCAAGCTATGTGCCTGTCTGGTCTCTGACTGCCTAGGATGTCCGGATTTGTGTTTCCATCTTGGGTTATGTAGTTGTGTCCATTTCTATCTTGATACATTCAATAACTTTCACTTTGCAAGCTGTTACTAGCTTGCTTGAAAACAGATCTGGTTTGTTGGTTTTCTATCCAATTTCTTAGAGCAATTCTTTTGACTCTTTTCCTGGTGAACTTCAAGGTGAATTGTGTACGAAAATATGACTGCTGGTTACATTACAGCTTTTTTGAGCTGCTTTGCATGCATGTAATTACTTGAGCCCACCTCAATCTATTGTATCTGGGACTCCAATGTCCTACAAGTTCATTAACTCATTTATTTGGCTTGTATGCTCATTCTACGATGCCAGTGAGTCGCACTGTTTTATTATATTACCCCCATCACTTGGTACTAATTCCAGTCATATTTTTCAGAATATTGTGATAAGTACGCTAAGCCTGAAGATGCTGGAGCTGTACCTGAGGGGCAGTCAAGTGATGAGGAACTGACTGAAGATGAAGAGGTCTCCAGTGACGATGAAGTTGTTGGGAAGGCGGATCCATAGTTGAAGGAAAGGAAGATTCAGTCAACTGTTGTGTGTGTACATGATGTGATGCCTGCCCGGTGATAATAAACTCTGAACCATCCATTCGCTTAGAAAGATAATTATGTTGTTTCTTCCTCTCTGAATGTTTAACCACATGAAGTATCTTACTTGCTTGTTCTACTTGTATCCATATTTTCTTGCCTAGAACTGGGATTTGGCATTTTCTTCTAAGTTGTTCATCTGCATAATGTTGATAACAATAACTGGGTTACGTTGCGATGTGGATGTTTAACAATAGTAAGGAGAGTTTGCGTCTTCCTCGTAATGCATGGTGTGTCTTAAGTAAAGCATTACAGATTTACAGTGAACACCCAAAATGATAATTACTTCTGTCACACGATAAGTTTACTTCACTTTTTTGAGAATCGATTTGACTCAACTCCATTCTATGGTCAAGCCAAATTAGGTGTCAATGTTTAACCAAAATTATGCTTAGTTGACACATTTCAAATAAATAGTATACTGTAGTGTTAAACTATCAGCTATTTTTGTCACTTTATGACAATTAGTCAACTAAAACAAAGGTCACTGTTTTTGGTTGGCAACTATTGTATCATGTACAGGGAACAATTTCATGAGCCTCCGAGTTTTAAGTTACTTTTTAAAGATTATAGGCTAAAGATACTTGGAACACATGACCATTAAAAAAGGATCATTTCTTCGTGTTTAAGTGTGTCTCGAATTTCATCTTGTCAGTCTATACACGTTAGTCTAATGTATTACTCCGAAACAGCAAACGTATAGCTACATTATGCAACTCCAGACAGCAAAAACATCCCACTATGCGTTTCGAACCACCCAGCTTGCATCGGTCGTAATGTCAGTTTCCGAAGCAAACAAGTCGTTGGCTCATAACGGTCAAATCCGTTACAGGGAAACAGACTTTTCATGAAATAGGAATCTTAAGCTGCAATGCATCTACAGTTCTACACTATAAAGTAATGTAACAGCAGAAACATGATTGTAAGAAGTAACCAAGAAAGCAAACATTTGGCTCTCTGTGAAGTAAGAATGGTAGTATAAATTAACTTTACCTCTCCATTATAGAGCAAGCAGATTATTCAAAAAATTTGTACCAATTTCTATAAACTCTGCTTGCCAAAAGAACAAAAAATAACTTTTAACTGCTACTACAACTGAAGAAAATCTATGGTGAAGTATGGCTTTGAGCACTAGCAAGAAGCCTTGTGATTTTGCTAAGAGTCTCCCGAGCAGATACGGTTTCAGGATGATCCTCACCGCATATCGAACTTCTAATGAATATAGCCTTCCTAACTAGATCATCCCCTATGTCAAACTGTCCCCCTCTTACCATCAGCTTAGCTCTCACTTCCAGCACAGTAGCTCGAGCTAACGCAAGATCCTGCCACAGACAAGGGTTCAACTGAGCGTTTGTCTGGATTGGTTTCCAGCAAAGCGAAGTATCCAACCATTTCTCAACCGGGGTAACAAATTCTTGGTCTGCTGCTTCTAACGCATCTGTACACAGCCGAAGCAGCTCCATAGCAGCACTACACCGAGAAAATGTCAGAAAAGTTCTTATGGCCAGAGGTAAAATTACTTCTTTCACAAGAAACAAAAGTTCTGTCACTTTGAGCTCAACCACTACAGGATCCTTTCCGAAACCAAGGAGCAAGAAACAAGCTGCCCATATGTGATCTGAGTGATAAGGTATCGATGCACGGCTGACCACAGCTTGCACCATTCCTTGTGCTACACCTGTAATTCCTCTCTTTCTGGCATACAGCTTGATGAGATGGTTGAACTGAATGAAACCGTCCTTTGTGCAACTTCTTGCTATGTTAAACCTCAACAATAATGAGGATGCTTCCGCTTCTGATCTCTGAGCATATGATGATGTGAAGCCGCAAGTTAGAGAACACAAGATCTTCTTCCAAATATGTCTTCTTTGAAGCTTTTCGGGTATTTTATGAGCTGCTAGGGCTAAAATCGGAATTGGGACTGGAGAGGGAGCGAACCAACCACTAGCGAGAACCATCCGGGTCGCCAAGCTCCTTGGCCCGTCGGCATGGTCAAATATGGAAAAGCAAACCTCAAAAAGCTGCAAAAGGAAAGTGTTTCGTCTTAACGAATGGCTTTCACGACCACTCCATGTGACGTCCCTCGAAGGCATTCTATTTATGGTATCCAAGAGTCTACTTGGATTAATAGGAAGCTCAGAAAGAATTGCCCCAACAACTGCAAGACCTAGAGTCAGCCTTCCAAGTTTTTCCTCAATTGACCGTAACGCATCAATTTCAGTAATTGATTGATCTTTAATACTTCCTTGCATCAGAGACATCGCCTCAACACCAGATAGGTAGGAGAGCTTCAGAGGATCGAGATTCATTACACGAGACAGACGTGTGGATATGATCACGTGGGTTTCCCCACCGAAACGTGGTAAGAGATCCATGACCATTTTGTGATCCCACCAATCCTTTTCACTCTCCAAATTATCGATGATCACTAAAAATGGAATGTTTCGCATAAGCTCCTTCCGAACTCTGGCTACGGCTGCTTCTTCTTGTTCCTCAAAGCTTCTCATCCGGCCTTTTTCTGCACAGCTCTCGACTCCAACGTCGATTTCCAAAAATGACCACAAGTTCAAATAGTTCTGTCGAATGTATCTACTTTCTCCTCCTATCCAAAGTACCATTTTATACCTCTGATGGAATCTATAAGCGAACTCTAAGAGCAACTCCGTCTTTCCAATACCTGAATCACCTGATACACAAGCAATTCCCTTCCCATAGACTACTCTAGAAGATTTCTTCCTCCGGACATGCTTTCCACTATTCTTTGACTTGGGTGTATTAAGTTCAGTGGTCTGCATTTCGATTTCCTTTTCTGATTCCTTCCAAACAACTGGTTCTTTCCCCTTTCGCTTACTGCCCTCACCTTTTCGATCTCTTCTCTTTTCATCTATTGAACTAGTTCTTCCCCAACCAATGGTCAAATTCTTCCGTCTTGGCCTGGCTTTCAGCTCAAAGTAATCTTTCTCAGAATCTCCACAAACATCACCAAAAAGCATGAACTCCAGTTCCCTCAACTCTTTTTTCCTGCCGACAAAATTATCATTTCGATGATAAGGAAATTCTTCCTTCTCCGCCTTCTCTCGCCACTTTGACAGTCTGTCGACAATACTTCTCCTTCCTAACCTCAATGCTAGCAGAGTGACAGCTCGTAATATGCAATCTCTCCATTTCCCATCATGAGCTTCTAATTTCCACTCATCAACACGAGAAAGAGCACTCACGGCTTCTTTCCACTCCTTCTCAAGTCCTCCGTACATTAGCCAAAGCTCACCACCATATTTTTCCCAAAGCTCCCCTCTTTTCTCAACAATATCTCTTACAAGGCAGTCTTCTGGACTCAAATCAAAATACACAGGAACCAAATTCTTCTTGCTGGAGAAATATCTCAGCTCTTCAATGGTGTATGGATTCCTAAACGACTTTCTATTCAAGATAACAACTCCATAGGAACAAGCATCCATAGCTTTTTCAACTACAGAATGTTTGCGAGAATTGCGACACCGAGCTCGATCCGTCATAAAACAACTCAAACCTTGAACTTCTAATTCCGCACGAAGCCAATTAGCAAACCGAAGCAATAAAGTCTTGCGGCCATGAAAACCTATGTACACGTCACAGCTTCTTAACCTATTGGAAGAAAAGGTGGTCGGAGGAACTGATATTTCAAGTAGTCTGTCAATGTTTTTCGATTTACCCTTGTGTCTAAAATAATCATCAGGATGACCCATACCATAACTTGATAAGGGGCTAAGAGATATCCCTGTTGGAGAAGAAACATTCTCCTGCATCCGGGGCTGATTAGAAGTACATGCTACTGCATCAGGATCCACATTCATTGAATCCGATGGGAATCTAACGCTAGTCAAAGATTCCAACTCCCCATTTCCTGGATTCGCATCCAAAAATTCGATATGTGATGAACTGATGGAAGGACATGGATTGTCAGAATGTGTGGATAAGCGAGAGGCTGCTGATCTTGGGGAGAAAAAGGGTGACTGATTAGCCGAAAAGAAAGTGGATGATGACGATGACAGATTCCTCAACGTCGTATTATTCAACGACCCGAATCTAGAACTACTATCTTCTCGAAGATCCATTCTTTCCATCATTCAGTTCCACGTGACAGGAAATCCCACGCATTCTCAAAACCGATAACACACCACACTACCTGAAATAAATAGCAAAAGATATCATCACCTAAACTCAAAGTCTTGACATAGTAAATCCAGATTACACACCAAAACAAGATCAATTGAACAGAAAAAGGCCAACAAAGACAATTCAAACAGTCAAAACACAAACACAGAAAAGGAAGGGCAAAAAGGTTACAACTAACTACTACTACAATGATAAGCAGTGAATAACAACAACATAACAATCATTTCCAAGAAATTGACTAAAATGCCAAAACAGTTACACTAGAAAGCAAAAAGTATCCAAAAAATCATTAGAAATAACATCAAAACACACATAAACATCTGAATGAAAGAATCCTAACCATTTTAGATCTACACATGAACACAAAGCCGGATCCGATCTGAAGAACTTACACAAGTCAAATACAGTCCTCTACAAGTATCCCTATCCACGTCTTGCAACCCAAGTACTAGCAGGCACGATCAATAAGCACAACCCATGTCAAGAAAATAAAAAATATGAACAGGGTTTCCTCTAGATTTTAAAAAAACACATCAATATGAACATTCACAACAACAACAACAACAACAACACAAGAACAACACACAAATCTAATGAAGCATAAATGCATAATAGGCCATGGAGTTAAATTATCAGTACCTATAAATGGGGCTTTTGTGAAAAAGGTTCAATATTTTCTCCTTTACCAGGGACCCCCCAGTGTTCTTGAAAAGTGAGATTGATAGTTTGATACTACTAGTACTGGTATTGATTGTGATTGGAAAAAAAAATGGAGAAAAGGAGAAAAAGAAAGAAATGAAAATTTACCTTTTTTTAGCAGAAAATATCACAGATTTCATTCTTTCTTTCTTTCTTCTTCACTGGTGTGTCTGTGCAATAACATCAAAGAGTGAAATGGAAAAGAATGAATTGAAATATGGAAAAGATGCCTTTTTTTCTATCTCTATAATTTATTCCATTCTCTCTCTATATACACACACACACACTCTCTCTCTACATATTAAACATATCTATGCAAGAAGACTATAGTCACACGGCAAAATGCTTCCAGTTATGAACTATACTATTTGAACTATACTGTAAAAAAATAAAAAAAATGTCGGAGAAACTGAGGATAAGAAGAATTGAAGAGAGAAGAAGAAGGGGTGTGGGGCCCAGTGACAATACAAGGACGGATCTGACGAGGAATGGAGCTCTGCTGCTTCTTGCTTGCTTCTGTCAATACAACAATGTGTTACAGTGTTAGACTTTCTTTCCCAACCAACTATGTGTAAAACTTACTAGTACAAATCTCACTGGTGTGAAACTGTAGTGTTTGTTGATTCTTGGTGCCAAAAATTTAATGTTATCATGTTATGTCATATGTGTGTGTGTGTGTCATGGATTTCATTACATACACCTTTTAAGTGTGTTGTCGGAGTCGGACTATATGCCAAGTTCGATTAACTGTAACCGGGAACTAAGTTGAATTGAATTGTACGGTGGTTAATAGTTCGGATAATGAGAAGTAAAACGATACTAAAGTTCTTTTTGAGTAAACCGGCATTTAAAAGGAGGAAAAAAGATTAATCTGAAACTGAGAGTCGGTTTACATGGTTACGCAATGTTGTAAAATTTAGATAAGGAAATGTCTAATGGTTACGCAAAAAAAAAAAAAAGAAAAAAAAAAAGTGAAAGTTATGTAGAAAAAAGTTTCTACATCTCTATTACATAATTGAAAACTCGAACGGATTGGTGATTTGTTGCGGTCTTGAATTTGCATCCATGGGGTTTGTCGACTGTCATCTTGATTTATGGTGTGGGTAATTTCTCGACCGCATTGTTAGTCGTCTGCAAATGCGAGAAAATGAAATATTGGTTATTAATGTTGATCAATCAATTCAAATCCTAACACAGTTACAAATAATTGGTAATATTTTGCGTTGTATATTGAGGATAATTTAAGTAAAAGAAACCTGGCTCGCATTCATGTTAATATCTTCTTCGGATTCATGAATTTCCTCATTGCAATTGTTTCTTTTGTTGCAAGAAATATTTGAGCTTGCACCAATTGGGATAGTGCATTGTGCTTCCGAATCGATATTTAGGGCATCATCGTCATTCCCCGCACGGTCTTCTTGACCATTGACTTCGGCTTGTGAAACGTTGTCAGGGTGCGGCAAGATCCCAAACCTTATTGTTCTCTCCGGAAGGGTGTAAATTACTAATGCTTGCGACTCCGGAACAACATGCTCATCTTGTGACAACGAACCTCGAGAGTAACAAGCCTACAACATACAAAGGAAATTTGGGCTTTACATAAGGGGTATATATTTATGAGACTCAATGGTCAAGCCTTGAATGGAAGAAACATCTATAAAGAAAAAATATGTGTATACGTACGTGGAGATGGCTTGACACTTGTATTCTTGTAAGCCCGGGAACACTCATCAAATCAAGGATTTT
>JAQRGC011565419.1:0-11895 GCA_028659135.1 Plantago lanceolata | reverse complement strand
CCTGTCCTACAACACAGACAGTGAGCAGAATATCATATACAGCCCGGGCTAAGAAATTATTTTAGTGACTCTAAAAAACCCTGAAAGCAACATAACATTGCGGAAAATGATTTTGATGGTAGCCATTCCAAGTGGAACTGTATCTTAACTAACTGAGGTTAATCAGCAGTTGAACTTAATCTGCACTCATTGCCCTGAAGAGAATGAATTTCAGAAAAGATGATAACCAGATTCTACTTCAGTTCGATGTATTCAGTTGCTAAATATAGGAAAATCTCTAGTTCAACAGCATGCAATTTTGCTGCTGAAGAGTGAAGACTTCAGGTGTGCATAGTTATATTTAACTTGATCCGTACACAGCTAAATAACCTACCTAATAAGGAGTGCATTTGGATGAATGGCTATCCGGAAAAGAATGTGCATCAATGATCAATGACAATTGCAAAAATAATCAGACCAATCTCAAATTCAATTACTATTTTAATGTAAATGAACATGCATTCTCTGTTTCATGTCTGTGGGATCTTATCTTGTGTTTCCTCTAGTCAGCAATCAAAAAACATAAATTTTATGCTATGAGCTTGGTTATGTTACTTTTGGCATTGGTGTTATCAATAAGGTTTCTGGAAAAAAAATGGATATGGACTTTCTGCCGATTATATTTTGTCCATCAGAGTATACACTCTTTGATCTTAGTAAGCTGATGGATGAAGTATTAGTTTGGCTCCTTAACACAAGGGGAAAGTTCAATAGCCTTTCTCAGACTTTGGTGTAAAGCTAAGCTGCACTATATGTGTTTAGTAACCTGTTGGCCACGGGTTCAAGGCCTCGAAATAGTTTATTGCAAGAGGTAAGACTTGTATACAACGTACACCACCAACCCGCCAACAAGTGTAAAAAAAAAAAGTAGAGCCAGCAACCATTAGCACACACGGGTTTGCCCTTTTTGGTAATCAGCTTACACATAACTAATGAAGCAACTATTAGTCATTCACTCAATCATCAAGAATGCCATCAGTTTTTCTCGCACCAACTCCCCCAATTGAAGCATAATAATTATCATGTACTTCTACACTACCAGGCCAGGACTATCAAACAGTTATACCCTATTTTGCCAAAAAAAAATCATACAACTTCAAAAGGAAGAATTTAAAGTACTAAAAGGTATATTTATGATACTTTTAGCATAAGGTTATATTTTGGACATATTTTAAGGGAAAATTTCATCTAGCAGTCTGGCACCCTAGTCCATGAAAAGTTGGTTTCACACCCTGCACTTAAGTGCAACGTTTTTTCTGTGTGTAGTGTGTGCTTATTTAGGCTAAAAAAACGCACAAACACACACTGTACTTAAGTGCAGGGTGTGAATCCAACTTTTTACGTGGACTAGGGTGTTAGATGCAATTTTCCCAGTAGCCTAGTTTTAGTTTAGTTCATTTCTTTAGCCCAACTGTATGAGTTTAATTTTCTAGCCAAATCTCACAAATTTGAAAAGGTGCAGTTAGCTTTAAAATGGCCATTGCAAGAAAATACAGTGGACTAGAGTTAGCTTCTACTCAAAATCAACTTTCTAGTAGAATCATAGAGCTTAAGAAAAAAAAAAGTTAACAATGTAGCATCATACAAACTGAAGGTTCGCTTAATTAAAGAATAAAAAATTGATTATTCCCTAAATACAGAAGTGGGCAAAAACATGAATTAATAAAATAGAAAATGAAAACCAGAAAAGGATTAATATAAGGCTTATGTAGAAACAATGCACCTTTTAAACTACTAAACAGTTTAGTAGTTTAATTAGGACTATTCTTGCAACTTTCCAACTAATCAGTGAGACTACAAGAATAGTCCTAATTAAACTACTAAACTGTTTTTATGTAAGAGCTCAACTTTGCTGAACTATTTGTCAGTGGCACAGAAATAGGGGTGATATAGTAGTGATAGTATAATATACCTTCAACAAGAATTTATTGATGATCTCAAATATATATATAAATGCACAGTAAACACATAGTGCTACAGTTACATGACACAAAAGTACTCTGAATTATAAGTTAATCCTCCAAAATCCTACAACAAGACTAGTACAGTAGTACATCATTAACAGTTTCAATCTAGACTATACAAAGCTGTAACCAGTAAAGGAAACCTATCTGCACACCATTTCAGAAACATGCAATAATGTCATATCCTAACTTTGATAGCATGCTAACCTAAGTATAGCATTGCAGCATAAATCAGAAATGCATAAAGAGTTCTCCAGTAAATCAAACACTGTACTACACCTACTTCTATTATAACATGCAAAGCGAGGCAGAATAATATGCAAGTACGAAAAAAGTTTATCATCACTCAACTCAGATGAGTAAAACGTGAAGAAGCAATCATACAATTCAGTAAGAAGCATACCTTGACAGGAAAAGTCCCTTTCGGAAGTTTTGTTGTCAGTAATTCTCTTAATCGCCGTACAGCTTTAACTTTGTTAGCCAAAATATCAAGCAATGGTAGGAGTTCTTCTGTTCGTAATGGAAATTCTGGAGAAAGCCATAGAATAGGCCTCAGGCCTTTCTTGTATTCATTCTCACGTGCTGCTGCATCCTTGCGACGATTACCACTCTCACTACTCGTCGATGTAGAAATTTTAGTCTCTCTTCCTCTCCGGTGCTCATCCCTCTTCACAATCACATCCACAGAATGCCTAGCTGGTCCATCCTGAGCAGTAGAAGGAGAGTCCTCCAAGAGACTGACCTTCTCACTTACACAAATAGAATTTCTCGGAGGGGCAGGTAATTTCTCGAACTCTTCTTTACTTCCCCGTCTCCTCCAGTTACTAAACCAACCTTTCTTATCCTGCTTAGTTTCACCATCTTTACAACTATTTACGTCCTCAACTGGAATATCCCTTTGATCAACACAGCTATGTCTATGTGATATAACATCATCACCATTATCATTTCCAGTTTCTGACGCATCCATTTTAAGTGCAAGTTCCAGCTGCTTTCTCTCGTCCTCAGTCAAAACATCACCAAACTCGCTCTCTGTTTCATTTTCGCTGCGGGTGTTAAATAATTCATCGTCAGTCATGGCACCAGGGACCCTCCTCGACTTAATGCTCACAACCACATTGTGCATATCATAAACTTTAGCTTTCCATTGACCCACACTCTCTGTTTTCTCATTTTTCCTCCATGAGGTTTGAGGTATGAGCACTGCTTCAGTGACATCTATTCCCGGCCTGAATATATTCGTCTGAGACATAGCTTTAACTTCCTCTTGCACTTCAGTCTCACTTGCAGGTGCACCTGCACCATCCAGGGCATTCATAACCTCCTTATCTTTATGTGTCACCATGCAAAGAGATCCTGGGGGAACTTTTCCATCCTCCGAACCATCTCCTAGGAACAGCACACTTTGATCAGAGCGTTGGATTTTGAAACCATCAAACCCCGCTAAAGTCATATCCGCTCTCAAATTCGCACCCCTCTTCCATATCTTGTAGGTATCAGAAGGAGCAATCCTAGAAATAAAAGGGATGACAGAGCTCTCAAAATTAAACGTAATCTCCATGTAAAAATCTCTCATCCTCCTCATAGTCCCAATCAACCTAGGCAACCTCCTACACCATTTCGCCCAAGCCAGAGGCTGGTAATGCCTGACTATGATCTTCGCAATCCCTTCCTCCCTGTTGCATATCGCTTCCTGCAATGCACTCCAACCAAGTTCGTTCTGCAAGCTCCAATCCGCCCCAGCAAGCATAAGCATCTCAGTCGAGGTCTCATCCCCATACTTAACAGCCAAATGAAGCGGTGTATCCCGGTTAGGAACATCTCTCCTGTCAATCACCGCAGATATAGCATCTGCCTTCGCTTCCTCAGCTAGCGAAACCGATTCATTGTGAATCTCAGACGGATCGCTAAACCGAGGAAGACCAGCAACAATCTTCCTAAGGCCAGCATAGTCTTTCAAGATAACAGCCTTATGCACAGGACTATGAGCATACTTAGACACATCAATGCCTGCCATATATATAACTCTAACTCGAACCACAACCACTAATTAGAACCCAATTCAATCATCCAGAGTAAACAACAACCGATGCACAAGAAGTAAACTCAACCCCACAAAGATTTATCCACTAAATTGCAGAAACAGGATAGAGAGATTATTATACCTTGGAGCTCCTCTCAGAGAGATACAAAGTCCGTGCCCTAGAAGTTGCTGCTGCTTTCTTGAAAATGAAAACCCACCAAGAGAAAATGAAATCCACGTGAGAGAAAACACATGGAAATGAAAAGCACAACAGGAGATCCTCGCGATCCAATCCAGATCAGAGAAAAGAAGCAAATGGCATGTGGGTCTGGGTGGAATTAAATTAAATTGTTGTTGATAAGGAATATTGAGGAAAAGGTTGGGTGTGGAGAAGGAGAACTGGGAAGACAAAGAATCGAAGCCAAGAATTTGTGGGTCTGTAACTCAATCAAAACACAGAAAAATCAAAAAATCCCAGTGGTGGTGAAGTTAAAAAAAAAAAAAACGAAGATCGATGAAACTGAAAACCCAGTAAGTAATTATTTAGCCATAATTAGGGAATCAAGATTCATAATTTCACTCCCAAATGTAGATGAATGGATTTAAGGAAACATTAGGGGGAAGAAATTAATTGGCCGGTGATACGGTGTCGTTTCGTGATCAATCCCGGAAAGTTCACCCATTTTTGGGGATTAGATTGGTTGACCTCACGTTGGTCACTTTTGGCAAATTTCTTCTCCAAATATCTCCAGTTTCATCCTTCCTTTTAGAGTAGTGTTATTATCAGTCTAGCCGACTATTGTTAAGCTCGGCTCAAGTTCGAGTAACGTTCGAGTCGAGCGGCTTGTTAGGAGCAAAACTTAAGGTTCGAGTCGTAATTTTATACTTAAGCTTGGCTCCGTTCGGCTTAAACGAGCTCGAGTCGAGCTGAACTCGTGATAAAATGAAAAATAAATAAACATATTAAAATATGAAATAAAATGTTATGATTAAGGAAATTAAGATTACACATTACAATTTGCAAATCAACATTATAAATAATAAATTCATCACAAGTTTGGAACCAAGAGCAACTTCTTTTATTCCAAACCCAATAATTACAAAGTCGACCTTTACAGATCCAGACCGGGCAGATCAAACCCAAAACTCTGCTAAAAGACTAAATTGTTCTCAAAACTCACTCTCCTATACAACATTCAAACAATAACCAGTAGACAACAAAACTATCCCAGCAATAGACACATGTGTGCCCACTTAGGATTACAAGCCATCTTTATCCTCAAGATCTGGATAATCTCATCAACTATATGAGGCCCTAAAGGTTGCTGCTGGAAAATTTTCCTGTTTCTGCAGCCCCAAACAGAGTAAACTGTTTCAGTGAACGCCGCTTTCAGTACTTGAGCCTTAGCAGTTTTCCCTCCGGCAACTCTTTGTACCCATCTCCATTCATTCTCCCAACTAGCAGCTATATGTTTCACCTGTAGCCATTTCAGAACACCATTCCATACTTTAGCAGTGTACTTACAAGCAAAGAATAGATGCTCAATGGATTCTTTCTCTCCACAAAAAACACAGCTGTCTTCTTGTGTAATTCCCATCTTGACCAATCTATCTCGAGTGTACATTTTATTATGGCAGCACATCCATAATATAAATTGGGCCCTTGTCCTAGCCTTATTATTGAAAAACAATTTCCTCCATTCCATGTGAGGATTGCCCCCTTGCAAATCATGGTACATAGCACCAGTGTTGAACTGCACAACACCTAATTTCTTCTTCCAGTTTTTTAAATCCTTCACCTTGTCCCTTACTTTCAGCATGCTATTGAAAATCCAAGAGCAATTGCCCCTGTTTTCATAGCTCATAATATCCAGTCCCTTTAAGTAGTAGCAATTGATCCATTTCACCCACATTTTATCCTTCTTTTTACAGAGACACCAGAGGAGTTTTGCCATTGTAGCCAGGTTTCATTCCTGCAATGAGATCAGATTTAATCCCCCCTGATTCTTTGGCTGACAGACAGTACTCCATGCTATAGGGGATTTTTTAGTGATCTTTTCTGAGCTGCTCCATAAGAAAGATCTACAGTGGCTCTCAATACTCTTCAGGATCTTTTTTGGCATGGGAAAGATTTGAGTCCAGTAACTAGTCATTGCAAATATCACACTCTTGATGAGTTGTATTCTTCCTGAGTAACTCAGAAATTTTGTGGTCCAATGTTTCAATCGACACACAATTTTCTCAATTAGGGGCTGGCACTGATGGATTGTAAGCTTTCTACTGGATAAGGGTACTCCTAAATATTTAAAAGGAAGCATCCCTCTCATGAACCCAGTAGCTTGCAGAATAAGAGCCTGCTCATCCCTTTCTACTCCACCAAAATACACTTTGCACTTATCCTTATTAGCAGTCAAACCAGTAGAACCAGAAAACTCTTCAAATCTCTGCATTATCATCTGTACAGACATGACATCCCCTCTTGCAAACATGAGCAAGTCATCCGCAAAGCAAATATTAGTGATGCTTAACTGCTCACACTTAGGATGCCAATTGAAGTTTGGTTCCTTTCTCAACAGCTGCAAACACCTATGTAAGTACTCCATGATGATTACAAAGAGCAGTGGGGAGATGGGATCCCCCTGCCTAAGTCCCCTCTCAGCTTTCAGAATTTCAGTTGGAGTGCCATTAACATTATACTTGTAAGATACAATAGAAACACCAAGCATAACCCACCTTATGAATTGAGCAGGGAAGCCCATCTCCTGCATGATCTGCTCCAAGGCATGCCATTCCACACTATCATATGTTTTCCTCAAATCCATTTTCATCATGACTCTAGGTGATACAGCTTTTCTACTATATCCTCTTATCAATTCCTGCGCCACAAAGATGTTATCATGAATAACCTTTCCCGACACAAAAGCAGATTGACTATCATCTATAATCTCCCCAATGACCTTTCCAAGCCTATTAGTCAAGATTTTTGAGATTATCTTGTAGAAAGTGGTGCAACAAGAAATTGGCCTCATATCCTTCATCTCTTTAGCCTCATTTGATTTAGGAATTAGAGTAACCAATGTGCAGTTCATGGCTCTATAAAGTTTTTCCTTCACAAAAAACTCTTGTACAGCTGCTATCACATCTCCTTTTATGATGCTCCATGTAGCTTTGAAAATTTTTGCATTGTACCCGTCAATACCTGGAGCTTTTGTATCTCCAATACTTTTCACTGCCTCCCACACTTCATCTGGTGAAACAGGTCTGCAGAGTTCCTCCCCATGTCTGAAATCCAGTTGCTTACCCTCTCTCATAGCTTCAATATTGATAGCTTTCAAATTGTGCCCTTTTGTGCCAACCAGTGCTTTGTAGAAACTGAGCACTTCTCTCTGTAGGTCTGCATGTTCTGTGATAATGCTACCATTCCCAGTGACAAGTTTTACAAACCCAGCATGCTTGTTTTTTTCCTTCACCGTAGCATGGAAAAAACTATTGTTGCCATCTTCCAGATTCAGCCAGTTTACCTTGGATCTCTGTTGTGCAATATTTTCATCAATCTCAACCCAATGCATCAATTTTTCTGTGCAGTCCTTTACTCTTGCAATCAGCTGGCTATTAAAAAGGTCCCCATTGAGTTCCTTTTGCACCTTTTCCAGCTCCTCTCTAGCCTGCATTACTCTTTTTTGTACACTATTGTATCTCTTATTTATCTGTCTCATAGCAGGTTGAAGTCTCTTGAGCTTTTCCCAAAGTACATACATCAGGCTCCCCTCCAAAGGCCTCTCCCAATCTTGTTTGACAATATCCATGAAATCAACAGCTTTTATGGTGCAATTGAGGAACCTGAACAAGCTCCTTGGTCTCTCTTCTTGCTCCTCAAACTTGATATACAATGGGGAATGATCAGAAATATGAGGTTCCAGCACTTCAACTTTGTATCTAGGGAACTTCATAAACCAGTCCAAATTACCAATCACTCTGTCTATTCTAGAGTATATCATCCCTTGTTGATGTTTGTTAGACCAAGTGAACTTTGCTCCCACTGAATTGCTTTCAAACAAACCAGTATCTTCCATCATCTGCACCAAATCCTTATATTCATTCTCAGTGACAATATTGCCTCCTTCCCTATCTTCACAAGTCGGCACATTATTATAGTCACCCATAACAATCCATGCTTCATGTATATTGGCATTCAAACCCTCAATATCTATCCATAACTTTTTCCTTTGTTCTAAAGTATTGTGTGCATAAACAACTGTCAAGTAGAAAAGGAAGTTTCCATTTATTGCAAAAACTTTTACATGTACAAATTGATCACTGCAACACTCAAATCTAATATCCAGTCTAGCACAGTCCCACATCAGCCAGATCCTACCATTACTATGGGCACTGTAATTATCCAAATACAACCATCTATTTCCCAGTCTCCTTCTAATTCTATCAGCATTTACTTGCTTTACCCTAGTTTCCAAAAGTGCAACACATGCACAGTTAAGTTTTCTGAGATGGGAGATAATCTCAGAGTGTCTGGCTACTTTATTCAACCCCCGCACATTCCAGCTTAAAATCATGGCAGTACCTTGCTAGGGCCACCGGAATCATTCACAATCCCCAGTGCCTCATCAGTAGAACACCCTGCAATGAAATTCCCAGCAGACTTATATACTTCTCCAGTATTCCCCTGCTTCTCCTTCCAGCTCTTATGAGTACCTTTCCTAGCCTGCCCCCCAGTCACCTGTTTCCTATCACATTCATGCCCCAACTTTTTGCATTTCTTGCAGAAAAGTGGTTTCCACTCATATTCAACAGGTTGAGCAAATGTTTTCCCCTTTCTATCATTGATCAGCACAGAATCCTTCAGTTCCACAGTAACATCTATCTCAATGAGAATTCTAGCATATGAAACTCTCAATTTCTTTGTCGTACACTCATCAGTTACTACAGGTTTACCTAGAGCAGTTGCGATCTTACTGAGACTCCTTTCACCCCACAAATGAAGATGAAGTTTAGGAAGTGTTACCCAGATTGGAAGAACCCGCAGCAGATTATTCTTCAAGTCAAAATCAGGCACCCAATCACGCAGAAACATCGGCATATTGAAAAGAGTATAAGGCCCATTCTTCATGACTTCCGCTTTGTCCGCAACAGATCGAAATCGGATGATAAAGTACCCATCATCGTTGTAGTACAGCTCCGGCAGAGAAACAAAATTCCACTTCTTCACCATGAATTGCTTCACAGAGTTCATGGATAGTTCATAGCCAATGACGTACATGATTACCGCATCACGCCAGTACAACATCTCAGATTCCACATCGTCATCATCAATCACAACCTCTGGCACGTCATTTACAATGCTAGGAGCCATGTATTTCATCCCAATACCATGGTCCGGCAGCCTGTTCCCCTTGATCACATCCACCCAGGATTGATTTGGATCAATCATTGCCGGACTAGAAGGCAGCACCGCCGTAGTACTCACCGGAGCCACTGTAGGTCTCGGTAATTCCACAATAGGTCTCTCCTGAACCAGATTAGCACTCGCCGGAACCACCAGAGCACTTGTCGAAGCCGCCAGAGCACTAGCCGGAGCCACCCCCACATCGCTCACATTTTCCCCAATTGGATTTACCACCACAGTTTCTTTTCCAAGTGCGATCTCTACCTCCACTCTCGTCGCCTCTTCTCCACTGCTTGAGGCTGTCGTCACCGCTGGAGGATCGCTCGTCACCTTCTTCGTCGGTGGCCGGCCGCGCGTCTTCATCGGAGGCAGTTACACCGTCACTACGTGTAAATCGCCCACAGTAGGGTTTTTTGGCTAGAGAGAGAAAAAAATTCATCACAAGTTTAAAATTAATAAAAGTAAACATGAAAAATTCAAGATGGATTGATGAGCTTGAAAATGAAATATATACGAAATGAAGGGGGTGGAGATGTACTGAGACTAATGACTCGAGCAGAGTATTTATCGGCTCGTTAATAAAATGAGCATTAATATATCGTTAATAAAATGAGCACTAATATAAGCTCGAGTAGTGAGCCGAACCGAGTTTAGTACTCGATAAGGTTTGGCTCACATAACAAAACTATTTAAAAGTAGGCAAAAAAAAGTGTTTTCCCCCATAAAGTTTGGCTAGTTGTGGACTCTATCCCCTAAGTTTGTTTAGGTGCGCGTTACCCCCTGAGTTTTAAAGTATGTGTATAATACTATCTAAAATTTTAACATGTATGTTTTTTTTGTTGGTAGCAATTGAACACATACATGGAGGAGTGAGTTTTAACTAAACAGTGTCATTTTCTCCTTGTGTGTGAGTTATTTCTTTAAACTATTAACAAATATGAGTAGAAAATGTTAAAAACTACACACATTAAAAGTTCGGGGAGGATGTATTGGTGCATGTATTTTAAAATTTTAGAAGGTAGTGTCAAGTGTGCACCTAAAAAAAATTTTAGGGGACAAAGTGTACAAATTATTATGGAAATTTTATTAACAAATTTATACTTCCTTCGTCCCGTGTCAAGCTTTCCATTTATTTTTGTTGATTTTTTTTAACCTCCATTTGACCTCGAATTAATCTTAATTTATATTGAAAAAGTAATTTTTTGGAACTTATATTATGAAAATATAAGATTTCTTCTTTCATAATATAAGTTTAAAGATTATTTTTCGGTATAATTTAAGATTAATTTGAGGTCAAATAGAGGCTCGAAAAAGTCAATATGGGACGGAGGAAGTACTATAGAAGATCAACGGAGTATTTACCTTTAATTTAAGCGAAACTGATTTAAGAGGGACATTTTGAAAGGTGAATAGTAACTGATTTAAGATAGGGCTCTCGAAAAATAAGCTTTGGCTCTAATCTAACTGAATTAGTAGGCTATATGTATATTTACATGGGATAATGATGAATAAGAGGATAATTGATGAGTTTGAGGATGAGGTGGCAGTGAAGAATTGGATAGGAGAATGGAATTTAGAGAGAGGGGGAGAAAAGTGAGTGGTATGTTTGAGAGGCCTCTCAAATGGATTACTGTTTTGGGTCTCTTTAATTTAAGGCAAATTTAATATGCGATTTAAGAGAGGACTAGAGGTCTCTCCAAGATGAGAGCGAACAACATGTTCAACTTTAGATTTGGTTGCTTTTCATTTCAACTGAATAAGACTTTATTAAATTCGTGCGGGCTAAAGTGCATGTCATGTGTAATCACGCCGGACCAAACTTGATTCTCGATCGATTTGTGGTTGTGTCGTTATAAATGGTATTAGCACTACAACACTACATTACCGACGCCATTGATGACGCTTACCATCCGTCGGTGCTTACCGACCTTACCGACGGATGACGGTTTAGGTCACTAGGTTGACCAATGTAACCGTCATCCGTCGGTATATTGATTTTATCCGTCGGTAGTTTAGCGACGGATAAACTATCCATCGCTAAACTACACATGTTTTTTTTTTTTTAAAAAAAGGGCTGAAAATTAACATGGCACCGACGAATAAGGCATCCGTCGGTGCCATGTGTATACAAGTGGGCAGTGAGCAGCAAAATGCTCACTGCCTCGCTTTCTTCTTCATTTCCTCTTCATCTCTTCTCTTTTGCTTCTTCATTTCTTCTCAGGTCTTCATCAAATCTTCACCAATCTTCACCAAATCAAAGCCAATTCGAAGCTTATTGCACAAGGAACAAGCAACAACCTTCAATTCGAAGTGGGTTTGGTCAATTTGTGCAAAATCAAAGGTATGAACTCTAACCCTATTTTTATTTTAAATTTGGGAATTCTCCAATTGTTTGTGAAATTGGCAAATGTATGTTACATAGTAGTTGATACAAGTCTATTTTGCTTAAATGTGTAGTTGATTGTTGT
>JAQRGC011564971.1:0-11955 GCA_028659135.1 Plantago lanceolata | reverse complement strand
GATTTAAAGTTAGACATAAAGTGGATATGGGTTGATCTGGAGTTGAATTATACAAATAGACTTGAAGTAAATCCATTCAAATGGATATAATTGACAGGGCTAGTGAAAATATAGTTTAGACAATAATTTCATAAATAGGTGACCTGCTCACTACTCAGAATAACCACAAAAAATTTCAACCCACAATAATTCTGACACAAAAATTTAGCCATCTTGCAAAAAATAAGCAAAATTTTGATAACCTCCGAAACTGACTGCAAACAAAATTCTCCAGATGATTTCCCCCGCGTAAAGCAACTCAGAACAATTCTATCTACAATTACACATAATCTCCCCCCTCTCACTCTATATCATCTCAGAACAAACTGATTCACCTCCCTCTTCTCCATTATCCTCCGGAACTCATCGCACCTTCGTTTCATATGGTACCGGGTAACATGAATATAAAGAAAATAAGTATAAGACTATTGGAAATCATCCTCATCACCACTGCTATAGAGCTCACCGCCGTATTCATCATCTTCATCACCTTCGGCTATAAGCTCCAGAAACCCCTCATCGCCGCCACCCATCATGAAATCCATATCGGCTTCATCATCATCGTCGTCATCGTCAAAATCACTAGCACCATCATCGTCATCATTACTATCATCATCACTGTCACTATCACCATCTTCACCAAGTTCATCTTCCACACCTGAGTCGTCATCATCACCATCATCTTCATCCTCCTCATCACTCTCCGCATCATCGGGATCAGAATCATCATCTGTCGGCTTGCGCCTGCCGATTTCATACACCCTAGCAGAAGAGTACATCTCGTCCTGGTCGTCCATTGTGATAAGACCAACAAAGGAATCAGTTGGTTCAGTCGCAAAATCAAGCACACAGCGGTCAACCGGAGTCGTGGCAATATCTGAATAGCTTACAGCATCCAGAGTTCGAAAAGCAGAAAACAGAGGATGCTTCATACGCCGACTGTTAAATGCTGACATTACATCCTCAAGATTTCTCCTCAGGGTTGCGTATATAACATCACCACTGGCGTTAAATGTGATCACTGTCTGATCCAAGGATGGCACACTCCGCAGCAGCCTGAAGTTCCGCAGATCCCAGACTTCCGAGTTTATAATGACCTGTTTCACAAGATTGTTAAAACAAAAGAGGAAAAGGAGAATTTATTTTGTAACTTACCTAGTAAGTCTCACGAAAACACACTAATTCCTACAACCTGCAGTTTGCTTATTACATACTAGAGCGTCTATATATTAAAACAATACACACTTTTAGTCTGGACTTGTCTATATCCACCATGTTACAGTAGTCCTAAAATCTGAAGAAGAAAACTTATATACTCCATACATGTTAATGACGATGAAGATTGACAACTTATTCGACAAAAACTTCTATAAAACTTGAAATACTTGCTGCAAGCTTTTGTTGTTCTTGCTTCAAGAATAGTTAGTTCCTTACTTCCTATCACATTATGATTATGACTTGAACCTTTAGTCTTATTATCCCTGAATGTTGAGTATTTATGCATATTAATAATAATACTGTATAATTCACTTCACTAGCACATTCAACAATATCTATTAGAAACTGGCCATCCCACTATCTAATTTTCAGGGTTGTCCGCTCCACGGCGCTACCCTGGACTGATAACTATGTAAGAGCCACTTCACCTCAGCCCACTTGATTGGGAGAGTGGTAGGCTAGTTGAGAGTTCAGCAAAGATCATAGGTGCATTAATTTCATTAAGATTACAGAGGTCATAATGCATACCTCGTTTCCAGCAGGATGAAAGCCCCCACCACCATAATCAGTAAATTGGTCAAAGCGGTGTATTGGCCCTGAAACCCTACGATCCCACAAAACTCCATTATAAAGCAGCATATCGTCTGACGGACTAAAGTGCACGAGAGAGTACGCATGTCCTCGGCCAGAAAGGCTATTAGATGTATCTGTCAGCGTCAAGTCCAATTGACATGTTTGCGTATCATACAAAAGAATCTCTCTCTGAGATGACTCTAATCTCAATGCTGCGAATGTGGCACCGGAATTACTGAACCTAGCCGCCTTTATATCATCAAATGAATGTTTAGGACCACTGGCAACTGAAGATGCATCCCATAAGCGAACATCATTTGCACTTGAAGAAAGAAGAAGATGATTTTCCCCAGAAGTGTGTGATTGCAAAAGTGTCAGAGGAGCCTGATGGCAGGTATAAGTTTCCACAACAGTGTTGCTGTTAGAATCAAACACTTTCAAATCTCCTGAATGGCTACCGGCAGCCACCTGAGAAGAGTCCGCAAGAAAAGCAACACAAGTTAAAAGAGCACCAGCATCGTCACGGCAAGTTCTCCACGGTCTGAATCTACTATAAACAAAGTGGCGGTCCTTGCGACCTCCATGAACGCCCCCATGCTTACTCCTAAATTCACGTGAGCTGATTCGAGCTGTCACATTGGATGGAGCATCCAGGCTCCCTTTAGGTTCAGGACAAGTATGAGGATGCAATAGAGATAGAGGAGGTAAAGTTGTAATAGGAGCATTGCATTTTGCGTGTTGATTCTTCAGAAACTGAACAGTAATAGAATCGAGTGTCATCCGCTCAGATCCCGAGGGCTGAGGATCATTTAGAAGACCATGTTGAGAACTGGTTAACTGACTGTCATTACCATCAGCTGATAGAACATTTGGGGCCAACTGACCGTGATAATCCTTTGGAGTGTAACTTGGTGTTGCATCTAACTGCAATCCACTCCTCCGCAGCGCAATGGGAGTCGTAAAACTGGGAGACTTAAGTGTGTGTTCGCCCGCGTTAAGTCGCTTTGCCAATGGTGCAGATCCAATCTCCTTCGAGTCTGTAAGCTTTCGTTTCATTGGCAACACTATTGGAGTTCTCATCTGAATATCTACGTTGCAACCAGATTTGGCGGCAGAAACTGATGGAGTTCCGGCGACATCAGCT
Source organism: Plantago lanceolata (assembly GCA_028659135.1). Lineage (NCBI taxonomy): Eukaryota > Viridiplantae > Streptophyta > Magnoliopsida > Lamiales > Plantaginaceae > Plantago > Plantago lanceolata. The sequence goes on along the minus strand of JAQRGC011564971.1, from coordinate 8,981 downwards.
TTCTGACTTGGAGTGATATGGTTATTTGATGGCATAGGACTGTCCTCTAATTTAGGTAGAGCTTTAGAGTGACTATGCACACCTGAGGATGCAAATGATTTTTTCTTCGATGACAATACAGCTGAATCCCTTCTCAAGCTAGAGTCCTGACAAGAAGAAACTTTGGGTTTATCGGATAAAAAACCACAAGAAACGCGTCCAGATGGCCATTGCATTTGTATTGATGAAGCTTCCTGTCCAGATACTTCATTAGCTAGAGATGATGGTGCAGCCAAAGATGGCAATGGTGTCAACTGAGCCTCTTTCAGGAGAGTAGCAGCACTATCTGCTAAACCAGATGCTTGAAGGTGCTCGTGTATAAGGAGCAAAAGTTCCCTGCAATTTGATACATAAGTGGGGGAAATATAAGCCAAATCATGCCAACACATGATCAAGACCCAAAATCATCTGAATAAGCAAATACCTGGGATGATAAGATATAGGAGTAGCGGCTGCAATGGCTGCTCTTTCAATACGCCTCAAAGTCGGTGTAGCAGCATCACTAGCTGCTAATGTACTAGCACGGCCAGAATTAGTCACAATCTGCAAGAGAAAAAAACATGATGTTATCATCAAAGGAACTTAGTTGCACTCAGAATTGCACCCCAAACAAAAAAAAAAGATATCTGGGCATGACGTCAACAGTTTAACAATAAAAAATGGTCCACTCTCTCAAAAGATATCAAATAGGCTCAAAGAAAAAACGAAGCAAAGGATTAAACATAAAAGCACACATCACAGGCAACTATACAAATCAACTCATGTAAAATCAGTATTCACAAAAGTTGAAGTCTAACAACAAGAGCCTTTTCTTTCCGATAATGTGCTGCTTCAACCCTAATGTAGATCAAATTTTTAGAGGGTTTTTTTTTCCCAACAAGGGCTGCTACATTATTTCAGGAGGTTCCTTCGTTGGAATTTATTCAGCATTGCATTTTACATTTTTTCAATTCATTAGAGGCTTGCGCAAAAAGTAAACCAAAGAGAAATAAGTTTTCCAGCATCAGATAGAAATGTTGACAAGCTAAAGCTTCTAAAAAAATAATCACTTTATTCCCTCAAGGACCGAATAAAACTAGCCAGGATCAGTTCTCTTCTTCAGAAAAACTTTCATTTAACACTGCTGTCATGGTAAAAGCGATTCAATAGAAGGAATCACAATCTAGATATGTAAAACTATAAAAGCAATAATTTTACGTTGGGTAACTAGAAGTCTAAATTATAAGTAATACAAAATTATTCAGATCATTCACTTGCATCTAGAAACATAGTATACTCTAACGCGCATGCTGCAACAATAAATCACTACTCGTCAATCTGTTAAAACAGCAGACTTAGGTTCTTATAATTTAATATATCTGCTGCTTACCCCGATCAGCTCAATGGCTACTTGGGTTAGCTCTGTCTGCCACCTATTTTTTTCACCGCCAGGGGTTTGGCTCCCAGAATCCCGAATAAGTTCTGACAGTTTTTTACCCACCTGCAAAAAATTAAAATAAAAAGACAAGTATTAGTAACTCTCATGCCCGTGTCACTCAGTCAATTGTCCAGCTAGTAATAAATATGAGAAGTATGCTTCCGGCTAATACTGACCTGAAGCTTTGTTAGTATGTGTGCAATTGTATCATCTCTAGCTAACCCAAGAAGAACCCGGCATGTAAGAGCACGGATGCAGTCAAGAGAAGCAGGAGATGTTACCATCCGCGGTTGGAGAAGCTGAAGTAAAACCTTTATACCATTGTTGGCACGGACAGCTTCTCTGGCTTGAAGATAACACTGTTCCAACTGTGCTGCAAGAGAAACACACCCTGCTCCAGTGCCTAGAGATATTCTACGGTCTCCAACTAACCGAGAAGCCACTGACGATGACGCTGAAGATGTATTACCCACAGACGCTGATGAAACCCCTCTATTCACTGAAGTAGGTTCCCCAGTTCGCTCCCTCGGTTCCACATTTTCCATGTTTCTGTCCCTGGACTCTAACACAGAAGTATTTCCAGTTTGGTTAGAAGAAGCTTGTTGACCTGGCATGATGTTACTTGGTTTATTGCTGATTGATGGAGGAGCGCAAACAAGATTTATCAGCAGATTCAGCGCTGGCACAACGATCTGACATTTTTAAATATTGGCATTAATATGAGAACAAATAGTTGCAGCAACTAATATCAACCTTAATGTATGTTTTACCTCAGGTTCAACATAACCAGCTATATTTGCAGCATCTAGTATGACAGCTATACCAACTCTATCATTGCTCAAAGTAGCATTTAGAAAACCTTTGCGGCCATACAGATCTATAGTTACAATCTGCAATATGCCAAGTGCATATTGGAGCAAGTCGTGCAGGTAGCGGTCAACTGGTGGAGCCTATAACACAAACAGACATAGTAATGAAGAAGGCAAGATCTGTACAAATGCTCCATATAAAAATTAATAAAAAAGAAAGAAAGAAAAAAAGGAAAGAATATCAACCCATTGTTTGGAAGTGGATTTTGGATTTTAAAGGCTAAAATCCACTCCCAAACAATGGGTTGCAGAATGATTATACTTCCTCTGTTCCGCCCTAAGCTTCCCATTTGTTTTGTTGACTTTTTAGAGGGTCCATTTGACCTCGAGTTAATCTTTAATTGTACCGTAAAAATAAATTTTGAACTTATATAAGTAGAAATCTTACATTTTCACGGTGTAAGTTCCAAAATTACTTTTAGGAAATGATTTAGAATTGATTTGAGGTCAAATGGGGGCTTTAAAACGTCAACAAATAAATGTAAAGCTTGGGGCAGGACAGAGGAAGTAGAAGTTAGAAAACACAAAATCACACCTGACATAGCTCCAGCATGGTAATATGACCATTTAAACTAATGAACTTGTGCACAACGGGCCACCGAGCCCTAACCAATGCAGGACCAAGTTTTCGATCCTTCTGAATTTGACGAAACACAACATCCATAGCTTCATTACTAATGTCAAGTGATTTATTGGCAGGCTTAACACTTGAAATGTTTCGCTGTGCACTGCGCACATTTTTGGTAGGCCGGACTGAATCCACATGCGATAGCATATGGGCTCTGAAATACTGTCGCAGAGCAACACAAGTGTGGTAAGCTATCTGTTTCCCCATAGAAGTCAATACTTCAGCAGGGGATTGGTCATTCCGAAGTGCTCCCGAGTTATTCAATGACCCAGGAGGCACACCAGATCTAACCGAGGCAGCATAATGCAAAACAGATAGTAATTTCTGTAACCCATCCTGTGAATCAAATGCATCAATGACTGCCCTGAAGACAAAAGCAGCAGCAAAGAATAAAGCAGCATTTTTTCTGGCTTGATGATCATGTGGACACTCAATAAGTTGAAGGGCCAACTCAACAACTTGGTGAACAATATTGGAAGGAAGGGCACAAACACGTTCCATTATTCCCTGAAAAATAATTTTTGAAGTCAAAACCAGAAAGTAATGTTTCAGAACAGGTTGAGATGGAGATGGAACAAAACAAAAGGTAGCTGCAGTGACATACAGTAAGATAACAATATCAGGTCAAATTATTTGTCCAAGTATAGGTAATAATAGAGGGATATAAAAAGCAATAACCTGGTTTGAACCAATTGTAAACAAGCAGGATGATAGGCCAAGATATGTATGGGTGTTTCTTGGAGCAGCAAGCAGTTTCTGCAAGCCACCACGATCCACAAATACCGAGGCAAACTTCCTATGAGCAGCTAATGCACATACTAATCTCAAAAGATCCGGCAACAGGAATGCCACACTTGGCGCCTCTCTATGCTTAATACTTCGCTGCAGTAGTGTAAGACAGACATCAACACCTCTCTCCTGGAGAACAGGACCAAGAGCTTCAACATACTCCCCCAAAAGTATGAGACACTGGATACAGAATCTTTCTCTTAGTTTAGAAAGGGAGTCACTGCCAATGATAGTGTATTCATCAGTATCATCTGTAGTTTCTATTTCCATTGCATTTGAATGTCCTGGATCACCATCAACATTATTTGAACTGCTAAACCAAGAAAAAAGTCAAAACAAAATTAGATGATACCCAATAACAACACACAAAAGTAAGAAAGTCATCTCATGTAGTAAATGCCCAACCTTGAAAGAGCAACTGTGTTAGCAGCATCTATAACTGTGGTTGCAGCTTTGGAAGCAGCATTAACAGCAGCTTCTTCATCATTTGTTTTTCTGTATTCCTGAAATAATTGGAAGTGTGCATGAATAAGAAGTTAGCACGAGGTACATTCAACAACAAAATAAGTATTCAGTGCATTTTAACAAGAAAAGAAATATTGCAAACCTCTAAGGCAGATGTCTTAACAACTTCCGCAGCATCATCGCCAGCTGCCCTTATAGCTTCTGCAGGAGCATTGGCTGCTCTTGCTTCTTCTTCAGCAGCTCTGATAGCTTTTTTAACAAAATCAGTAATGTCTCTGGAGCCAACTTTGCAACCTTGGAAGCACTCGTCATTGTCGTCCCTTTCAAGAATAAAGGCATCGGGATTATTTCCAACAAGGCCCTTCTTTGCATCCGAAGTTCTTCTCAGATCTTGAGTTCTTGCTGCACTCCTATCTTTAAAACTCCGTGCAGGTCCTGATCTGTTGGCAGGGCCTGGAGAAGTCAAAGCTGCTTGTTCATGCTCTGATGCTCCTTCATAGGACCTGTTTTTTCCTCTTGATTTCAAAATACCCTTGTTAGTCCTTCGCCTTGAAGGATCCTCTCTCATAGTTTCCTCACTGTCTTCTTCCCTATGGAGTTTTCCACCAGGTTTTGTTTTTAAGTCGCGATATTCTCTAGTGTTGCAGTTCTCTTCACCATCTGCTTCAGCCACATAACCATCAGCATTGAAAGCCACACTACCAGGAGATTCATCATCAATCCAGCACTCATCTCCACGTTTTTTCTTACTGGCACGCTTCTCACGATCCTTATCATAGTCCACAAATGAAGAAGGGTCTCTTTCACGATCCCTCTCATTAGTATGTAATCTCAAGGTGCCCATATCCGAGTGAGAACCTTCAGTCACTTGTTGCAATCTACCACGGGCTTCCTCTCCGGTTTTTGTACAAGCAATCGAAGAATTTCTGTTCTCAAGGACTTGATTGGCATCCGTCTGATTCATGCTAGATTCACCCAAAACTCGGTAACGGAGATATCGCATCAGTTTAGATGACAATCCATCTAACACATCTTCCACTATTTGAGCGCCACTACAGTACCAATATATAAATAAAAAGTGTCAAAACCAGAAAGATGAATAACACAAAATAAGGTGATGGCAGGGAAAAGCAAAAGGTTTGGGAACATACGAAGTCAGGCACACAGCAAGAAGCCCAGTGGAATATGTACGCAGCATATCGGAGTCCGATGTATTCCGTTTCCCCGTGTCATTCTTCCAAATACGATCATCACTAGATAAAAGAAGCGTCTCATCCATCGCCCATCCTTTCAATTTATCAAGAACAGCAAGGGATTGACCTTCAAATACATGTGGATACTGTATTCCAAATTACATAAATATAAATTAGATCTGCTGGAAGTTGCATCATAAACAAAAAGAACAAACTAGTGGAGTAATCACTAATCAGGCATAGCAGAAGTAGTGGCAGACAATAATAACTGGATATACCAGCTTTTACCATACCGTCCAAGTCAGTGAACAACTATAAAGAAGCCTTATTGTGGCAGCCTGTACTGACGCTGAATATCTACTTTCAGTTAAAAACTTTGAAGATATCAGTTCAAAGAACTCATCATTGTCCTGCAGAAGAAAGGCGAAGAATTAAGGTTTTTCTTATACATCGCCAAACATAACGTGTAGCACTAACAAGTTCTTACAGGTGGAAAAGGGGCAAGAGGCTACTCCCCTTAGCAAGTACAATAAATCATTTGGAAACTACAAAACAATTAACAGTAAAAGAGAACAAGATACCCGAATAAGGCTTCCAAGGCGCCCAACAGTGTGAGAAGACCTGCCATTATTTGTCGTAGAGGGAAGTGCATCCTCCATATATCTAAACATCAGTATAAAGAACACATTAGACAGGAAAAGTGTGAATTTAACTACTGCAACTGCAATAGCCAATAAAACATCCCATAATTACAAATCATGACAAGTCTATCTCATTTACCCACTAATGAATAAGAAATGTATGGCCGGCTCTCCTGTTACATTCCACAACCAACATAAATAAACACAAGACATATTAGGTAGTGTAAGCCACATTCAGACTTTCTATAATATGCATTATGCAATTACGAGGTGTCATAACAAGCCTATCATGCTACCAAATCTCTAACTTCCAATGGCAGCTCACGTTTAAAATAAGGAGCAAACTTCCAGAGGTGCACAGGGGCCATCCAGATCCACTTTTACCACCCAAATTTCAAATAAAATGCATGCAATCAACTGAATTTATCCCAAAATGAAATTCCAGATAACTCTCGTGTGACTGTAGCATGCAGAAGGCAGCAGCAAGAAAATACAGCTCTTTGTTAAAATTTTATTATGTATGAGATAATCATCAGATAAATCAGCATTCCAAAAGTAAGATTAGTCACAGCTAACAAGAGCATCAGAACAGCAAAACTTTCTTTCAACATTTTGCCAAACACCGCAACCATTTTATTGCCTATGGTGCACATTTTAATAATGAATGTGCATTATGTATGTATGTATATATATCTATGGTATCAGTATGTAGTATGGATATAGATACATATGTATATATCTATGCTACTCTTTATCTTTTCACTGTCAAACAATGTTAAAAGGTAATGAAGAAGAAACGCCAAAAGCAACAAAGAAGAGACTCCAAAACATGCTGGACAATATAGAAGTCTCGGTTTAGCGGGAAACTACCTATGTTGGTGGTGTTAAGTGACTAAGTATAAACACAACAACGTTACCTAAAATAATATTGAAGTGAGAATGATGTGATAGAACATATTATCATACTATGTATATATGTTGAAACATCAAAGGGGGGTAAACATAACAAACCCTTTCGTCGAAATTCAAAATGGTATATCTAGACAAAATTTCATGAAACACTGACTTCTAAATACACATGGACTAACAAGACGGTAAAGGGACAATAATTTCCACAAAACCAGCCAGAACATGCAACCGGGTGGATTACCTAACCAACTATATAAGACTCCGCCAAGCGGAATGAATTGGTTCTAGGTATCTACATCCTCATGCAACATCATTCTAGCCAATCCAAGGATTTTTTATTACTGGTACTGTAAATCTTCCGACTTCAGAACCCAGTCCATAAGCCTAGCTCCTAAAACAGAGCTAAATAAAAAGCCCTAATCAACCAATTCCCAATTACTAGAACCATAAATGACTTCACACACGCCCAATTTAAAAACAAACACCACATAGCAAAATTGCGTGTAAAAAACAAACTCATATAACAAATTCAGCTCCAGAAAATAAAATTCAAAAAAAAAAATAAAAAAATTAGAAACGGCACCTGGCTTCTTCAGTTTCCAGAAGAGTCGAAAGAGCATGAAGCACAGTGGGGCTAGGGTTAAGAGGGTTTGAGGTGATCTTATTAATCAGTACCAGCGCTTTCTCAATCAACAATTCAGCTCCATCCTCCTCCTGCAGCTCTTCCACCGCAGACGCTTCCTCTGTCGACTCCGCCGGCGGCGGCGGCGTGGCGGAGGATTCAGCCGGGGGCTGTGGTTCAGCATCCCTAGGCGGCTCCGGGTCCATAACGGCTTAAAATGAATCGAATAAATGAAAAATTAGGGTTATAACTTATAAATAAGAGAATGATTTGCCACGTTTGTTTTTCTCCTTTTTTTAGCTGATTACTGTAAATTAGGTTTTCTGGTGAAGAAGAAGAAGAGGAAAAAAGGAAAAGGGTGGCGCGTCGCGAATGTCTGGTGCTTTATAGTGGGTTCCAGAAACTGGGGCGGATTGGAATATGCCACCGACCGGTCCGGGCTTCAATGTACAGTACGACTCAATTGAGCATACATACGGATCGTATTTTCGTAATTTCATAACCCATTGTATCATTTATTTGCGTCCAAATTTAATTCACAGGAACAGCCCAATATTATTATTAATTTAATTAATAATGTAAGGGTGAGAATATATATGGAAGCGTATTTTTGTAGACCACCACTCTTAAGTATTTTCGTAGATGATTTCAAAAGTAATTTCTATGAAAATTTAAACTTAGCATGGACCGCCGAACTATACCATATAAGACCACTTTGAGGGCGTCTGTTCCGGTCATGGTGTGCCTGGCGTCTGTTCCGGTCATGAACATGAGCTGCCATGTGGCAAGCGCATCTCCTAGTTGGCCCTTTACTTTTTTTTTAAATATTTCTTTTTTAAAGTAGAATTGAAAATTTTTAAACCGGGACGACTCGGCCACCACTTGGTGACATACCCGGGACGGCAGGCCATCGAGTCAAATAGTGGCACGATGACCCGGCCGACACCGGTCACCACCGACAATGGTCTAAGTTACACGTGTATGTATGCCATCTGATTTAAGTAGTGGTCGTGTTGTTATTGAAAGATATATGTCCTAAAGACAATATAGATGAGGGACAATATATGTTTGCAATCACATTTAGTATGTATTATTTTATTCAGCAATAATACAATCTTTATTTATGGCTTCACATTCATTATTTATATAATCTGTTTGTATGTTATTATTTAATGTTGCCCCATGAACATAAGAAGTCAATGAAGCTAGTGGGAGCTTATTGGACAAAACGCTTATGGTTTTAAAACTCGTCGTTGGTCAAAGATCTCCTACTTATACGGAGAGTATTGGATATGCCAAGACCAAAATGTGGCTTGCATCATATCTTTAGAAGATGTAGTTGATCCCACAACTATGAGGTAATAGGATTACCCGTGATGGGCACATGATCACTTGGAAGAAGTGATTGG
>JAQRGC011564565.1:0-11357 GCA_028659135.1 Plantago lanceolata | reverse complement strand
GGTTAGCTTCTCTACACTACATTTTTCTAAGTGTATTGCTGTAGTTTAGCCCCTTAAGGCTAGAAAACAAATTTATTTTGATTTCGGGACGTGACAAATCCCTTTATCAGTCACCAGAATGTTCTGTCCGGTAGAGGCCCGGAGGGACATAGCCATGTCCGGCTAACAGAACCTTCCTTAGTATAACTAGGGCAATAAGGATAGAATCCGCTCCACAGCTACACAGTCAGGTCCTTTGACCCTATATGGACGTGAGGCTTGGTACATGGTTTGGTAGCCCAGATCTGTTATAGAAGGCGGACGTCAAGGAGATGCATCAGACCTATATATGTCGGCCGGACATACGTCCCATGCCCATATATGGTGGATTCTCCTAATAGTCCCAAAGTAACTTAGCACTGTTAACTGACATTCGTATCCTAGGTCTCATTAGTGAGGCCGGGCGCACTGGTTAGGTGCTTTGGAATGCAATACTTAAGTGCGTATACCTTAGTCCGCCTTAGGACGTGCCATTGTAACAAACTTAACGGATTGGACATGATTTTACACCATCATATGTCCCCCTAGTTTCCAAGTATCTTAGTAGAAGATAGTTGTGGGACTATTGTTGTAGTTGGATGACTTTTTGTCTATGGAAAGACGTCCGACGTCAAATAGTGAAGAAAAAAGTTTTTTGGGTGTGTTCGGGTTCCTGGTGCCATTTTTCTTTCGTGTGATATCTCTCTCTCTCCCCCCCATTTTTTACGAATTGAAGGAATAAGTTCGTTCAGTTCGTATAATAGGAGTTAGAAAGAAGAAGATTGGTAGAAATGGCCTAGGTCCGGTATGCCACAGTTCCGCTTGTGTAGAGACAAGTGGTTGTTGTTTTATTGGAATGTGTCTGTGAGGGACATGTCCGGCCTAGCAGGCTTAGTTTCGTCTGGAGATGCGTTCTGTTGAAGCCAGCTGTGTGATGTGATGGATGAACAGTGTTTAAGTTTATATCCGGTCGACACGTGCATAAGTTTGCATCCAGGGTTCCGGTTTGTACAATAAAATCCGGTTCAAGCGGGGGTAAGATAGTATTTTCCGGTGAACAGTGTATCTTGACCGTTGATGGTCGACACGTGTCGTCCGGTAGTTATGAGATGAAGTGGCGACGTTTCGTATTTCGAGGATACCCCCCTATAAATAGGGGTGAATCGGCTTCATTTCACACTTTTCGCAATCTTTTCTAGAGAGAGAAATATTGAGAGCTCAAGCGTCCGAAGTCTGCAAGTAAGATCCGCCTGAGAAGTTCAAGTGTTTCGGACCTTCATCAACTTCTCTTTCTTTCAGTTCAAGTAAGTACTTCGGATCTTTACTGAGGAGAATCGTCGGACGTTTGATGTGTTGAAGAAATTCCTTAGGAGGAAGATTCCCAAGTATACTCCGGATAAGGATGACATTCCTCTGTGGATGTCCGCCATGCATGTTGACAGAAATCCGAAGCCCCAGAAATTTTTCTTCACTATGTTGATCTGTCAACCTCTGCCTTACTTGGCAGGTTTAGCTCCGGAATGCTATTACGGAGAGAAAAAATATTTTGGTAGGTGTAGGGCGGACAAGTAGTATAGGACTGTATATCGTACTTATTTCTTGCTTTGTTGTCCTTTCGGTCTATTTTTGTCCAGATCTAACACTTATACTTTCATTTGCAGATTACTGGTTTGATTACGGGATGTTTTCTTGGCAATCCGGAAAGCGATCTGTCTCGGACAAACATGCTGCCCAAATAGCCTCGGGCGAACGTGAAAAAGAAATCAACGTCCAGACTATCATTCCGATGGACGATCCCAAGAACATGGCTCGCTTCAAGGATATACAAGCTCACCGGGAGAAAGACGGGGAGCCTTTGCTCGAGATCCCGATCCCTAACAAGGGTTTGGAGGACCTAAACGGAAAGAAGTCTGGAAAGTCTTCTAAACACCGATCCAAGAGATCGCGGAAGTCCGGCAAGGATGATGCGGAGGTCATCGGAGATGATGATTCTCTGTTGAACTTGACGGACAAGGACGATGATGTGGATGAGACCCTCTGGGCGGATCCTACGCCTGAGAAACAGGTCGGTGCTGGCGGATCTCGTAAGAGAAAGTCCATGGAGGCGGATTCCCCAGCTAAGGCTGCTCGACGGCGAAAGTTGGAGGAGAGAGATATAGCTGTGGAGAAGTTGAAGAAGCAAAGAGGTCGGAGAGGACCCAAAGGCTGGTTCATCTAACTGAACAGGTAAATTCCATTACTTCGGACCTTCCTTCTATATCTCATGTCCGGTTTAAACACTTAAACAAGATTTTTCTCTTTTTTCAGTTCTTTATTGTGACCCGGGCGATGGAAGAGCTTGATGAGGAGGAAGAGGTAGAGTCCGAGGAGCTGACTAAGCTCCGGAAGGATTTCTCAATGGTCCAGAAGGAGTTGGCGGACCTCAAGACCACTTCGAAGGGGTATGAGGACTTTTGGAAGGAGGCTGAGGCCAAGATCCTTGAGACAGAGACAGATAAGTTGAAGTCGGACGTGCACAGGATCCGGTGCGAGAGAACATATTATAAGGGGATAAGTGAGTCCGTCTTGGAGACTATGCTTTTGATGAGGGATTTCTTGCTCAACAAACTCCAGCATGTCCGCATAGAGTCCGCCCTGGCTTACAACGAATCCACTGCCTTCTTCTGCGCGAAGCAGAAATATATGGATGATGCCAGAGCTGCTGGGCTCTCCGCAGCCATCGGACAATGCAAGAAGCAGGGGTGGATTCCGGAAGGAGTTGATTTGGAGGCTCTCGGTCTGAGTACTTTTAAGGATGCGAAGGGTGTTCTCGTGCCGGTTCCTGAGGTGTCGGACGAGCTCTTCTATTCTGACGAGTTCCTTCAACTTGTGGATGAGTCTCTTGCAGATCAAGCCACCCATAACGGACATTTCCGTCCTGCTTGGGTTCAGGATGTGCTGAAGAGAATATGTTTCACTCCCTTCAACTCTTTTGATGACTTCCACAAGAAGTGGTTTGCTCTCCCTAGTCCGGTCGTTGGGATGTAGGACGTGAAGGGCTTTTATGAGTCTATCCGGGAGAAGGCCCTTGCCTTTGAGAAAGTCCGAGAGGAGCAAAGGAAGAAAGACAAAGTCTCCGGAAGTACTACAAATGAAGAAGCCCTTCCAACGTACACTTTCACTGTGGAATGAAGTCCGGGGTATGCCCCGGTGTAATATGTATTTATAATTCGGAACAATCCTTAACTGCTTTTGGCCTTTTACTTTGATTCGGACGAATTTCAATCTTTTCTTATTCGGATAATATTTTGTCGCTTGCCTTCGGATATGCATATTTTCTTAATCCGTCACATGTTCTTTTTTCATAATCATATATGAAAATTCACAAGTGTTAGGATCGGAAGTATACATCATATGTTATGTAGTATCTTTCTCTGTTTCCAAGTCGGAATAGGTTTGTATCGGACATCTGTGATTTTTAAGGAGTAAAAATTCTAACTTAGTTAATTCGGACGTGTTGTCACAAATTTACTTTTGTAAGAAATTTTTATCCTAAGTGTTTGTGTCGGATCAAATGATCCTCATAGATGAGTATTCCGATTGCTAATGTGAGGGAGGTAAAGCGGGACATAATAATCAATTTTTAGGAAAGTAGTTGTATTGATTCATAGGGAAATCAGTTATTACAACTACGAGGCAAAGGTGCCAAATTCTTCGGACCTATCATCTGTAGTGGCCAACAGGCGACGGACTTACAGGTAGATAGAGGTCCGGAATGAAAAACAGAAAACAAAATCAAAACAGCTTCCGTCGGACAGACTTGCTAGTGGCCGTTAAATGGGACTGCATAAGTGTCTTGTCCGGAAACTAACATCTTCAAAATATTTTTCAAAAGGCGAGACATGGTGCACGAGTAAAACTTCTTCAAACATGGACCTTTGGAGGTTCTGTCCGTTCCAAGTGCGACGGACAGTGGTACCATCTTCTTCCTCTAGATCATAACTTCCATTGACATGGACTCCCACAACTTTGAACGGACCTTCCCATTTTCCTTCGAGCTTGCCTGGGTGGCCAAGGATGTCCGATCTTCTCCAAACTAGGTCTCCAACTTGTATCTCCTTGGTGCGGACATTCTTGTTGTATGCTCTGGCGGAAATGGCTTGGTACCTATGGATGTTGGCCAAGGCAGTGCTTCTTTTAGTCTCCAGTGTGTCTAAATCATACATCCTAACTTCATGGTTATCCGCGGGCTGATACCCTTGGATCTTCAGTCTCGGCTGGAATGACTGCCTCCGACCCATACACAAGGCTGAACAGAGTCTCTTGGTCGGCAGTTTTGGAAGTAGTCCGGTAGGCCCATATATAGGACACCATCTAGGTCATCTACCCATCCGCCTGAGGCTTTTGAAAGCCTAGTTTCAATCTGTTTGATGATGGTCCGATTGGTGAACTCAGTTTGTCCGTTTGCCTGGGGATATCCGACGAACGTGAACCTCTGCTCAATCTTGAGACTTTTACACCAAGTATTCATCTTTTTTCCTGAGAATTGTGAGCCATTGTCGGACACAAGGATTCTTGGTACACCGAACCTACAGAAAATGTTTCTCCAAATGAACCTTCGGACTGTTGTTTCATCGATATTGGACACAGCGTCCGCCTCGACCCACTTGGTGAAGTACTCCACTGCCACAATAAGGAATTTCTTCTGGTTCGTTCCTCTTGGCAAAGGTCCGACGATATTAATGCCCCATTTATCGAAAGGGCAAGTGATGTTCGAAGGACGCATCGAAACCGTAGGCTGATGCGTGGCATTTGCGTACTTCTAACAGTCCAAGCAGTGTAACGGTACGGAAAATCTAACCTAATTTTTAATAAAATTTAATAATAATAAATACTTTTAAAACCTCAATAAGCAATAAATAAACAAGGGGTTTTCAAATCCTACACTTGACAAATCCAGAAAGAAACAATTCTAAAGTATTCCAAATCCAATAACATCGCATAAAAGCATAAGAAAAGTCTAGCAATCTTAATGAAAAACTGTTAAGTAAATCCCCAAATAAACCCCAACCACACTCTGTCGCTGGACTTCCTACGCTTGGTCACCTACAAGGAAGGTGGAAAAATAAAAGAGAGTGTGAGATAAAGGATCTCAGTGGTGTTCGGTGCATCAGTGTAACTTGATAACGGTAAAACTGTAAAGCGGTAACTTTATTTAAAAAAAAAGATGCTCATGCAATAATCTTTGAAAAGATGTAAACAATTCGGTAAACGGTAGCGGTAACAGTCACGGTAACATTATCACAACGCCTTATTGCTCCTACTCCCAGTAGCCCTTCTAATTCCCTCCAGAGAGCGAATCCGGACAGTGAGTACCTCGTGTACATCGAGGGTGGTATGCCTCTACGACCCAAACTCAGACCTTGCATCGCATCTAGTTGGGATTAGACTAAGCTAGCCATTACATATCTCGATAGTCATCACTATCCAAGCCTACATAACAGTCTAACCTAATCGACCGGTCAACAGTAACGGTAACAGTTCGGTAACAGTAGCAGTTCGGTAACGATTCGGTAGCGGTTCAGTAACAGTTTAAAAAAAGTTTCAATGAGATTCAGAAGCAGTTCACAAACAGTTCAATAACGGTTCAAAACAATTTAAAAGTAGTTCAGTAACGGTGCAATAACAGTTCAAAAGCAATTCAAAAGTAGTTCAAAAACAATTCAGTGACGGTTCAGTAAACAGTAAAGTGCCATACTTAGGGCAAAATGGTTATAGCGGAAGTAGAACGTATCATAATAGCTATGTACATAATGCATAGTGATAACCTTCCTTGCAGTAAAATAATAGGTTTACAAATGAACACTCACCTCAGAGTTGGATGAACTTAGCAAAGACTGAAAGTGCAATTACGGAACAACGGACGATACAGAACCTAAAGACAAACTCAGTGTTACTACCTACGGTAAAAAAGACTATAAAATAACAAGACCACAGTTTCAGTTTCTCACATAAACACCCACAAAAAGTCACAAACTGAACATACTACTCCACTTCCTGTCAAGCTCAACATACATATTCGACTAACAACATACGCATCGGTCCACATTCGATCACCACATTTCAACAACAATCCTAACAGTCCAGTTCATACAAGGTTCAAGGATTCAGTTTCGATTTCAGTTCAGTCACACGGCAGCCAAGCAATACAGTTCGAACACGGAATCAAAATGGAAAAAGAGATGAGAAATCCTTACCTTAGAATCGAATATAAAGATTGAAGCTGCAAATTAAAGGAGAGAGAGTCAAGAACAAATCCAAAATCAAACAACTCTAGGGATTTAAGAATTGGGCAGAACCACGGGGACAGGCTTACCGGTGAGAGATCGGAGACAGACAGAAACGAGGCACTGAAATGGACTGGCTGCTGCAGAGACACCGCAATGGAGCAGAACCGACACCGCATCGGCAAGGAGCGGAGCTGCAGAGGCACAGTCACGCCAGAGCGGAGAAGAGTGGCGCCGGGAAAAGCGAGCAGCGGCACAGACAGGACGAGGCGCGGCACTGCAGTGAAAAGGTGGCAGGCGGCGGCGAGGTGAAACGGGCGACATGGAGCCCGGCGGAAATGGCGATACACATCAGCAATGGCGGCAGAGAAATGGTGGTTCTAGGGAAGAGCAGTGAAGGCGGCAAAGTGTTAAAGGTGGTGGATGTTTGAATCGGGGAAGGATAAGGAGAGTATGGAGCAGTTTGTGTTTTCTTTTGAATCTCTCTTTCTCTGTTGGTGGTTTTGCAGAGAAACAAGGAAGAAGATGAAAATTGTGTGGAGAAGAGGAGAGGCACGTGTGGAGAGATGAGTGAGGAAGAAGGTTGAGTTTTGATTGGTGGCTTTCTTAGGGTTAGGGTTTGGGAGTATTGGGCCTAACAATTGGGTTTTAATAACAATGGGCTAGGTGTAGTCTTGCAAACTAGTTAACTAGCTAGCTCGAAACCGAAAATGCAACGATCCAATAACTAAATGAGCTTTCGAAATTCAAGTTCGATAACGTGGGAAAGAGAATTAATTAATTAACCCAATAAAATAAATTATCCTGGTAATTAATCAATTAATTTTAAAATATAAATAAAAATACGGGATGTTACAAGCAGCGTCGGACATACCATGCACAGTCCTTATCAAAAGTTGGCCAATAATACCCCAATCTCATAACCTTCATGGCCAATGCTCTTGCTTCGGAGTGGTTGCCACACTCTCCGTCATGCAATTCCTCCAAAACTGTTCGAGCTTCTTGCGGATCTAAACAACGCTGCTCGATTCCTCTATACGACCTTCTGTAGAGATCATTTCCTCGAAGGAAATATCTCAGAGATCTTTGTTGAACACGTCGGGCCTCATCTTTATCTTTCGGAAGGGTGCCCTCACTTAGATATTTGGCAATTTCATTCCGCCATCCTGGTTCGAACGTGATGGCCAAGACTTCCGGATTAATGACAGTGATGGAGGGAACTCCGAGGCTCATCAGGATGACGTTCCTTGTATCAATTGCCCCTGAGGCTCATCAGGTCCGCGCTGTCATTGTTGTCTCTGGCAAACATGGTTAAGCTGAACTGCTCGAAGTTCTTGATTTCTTTCTTCAACATGGCCAAATACTTGGTCATAGACTCATTCTTGGCTTGAAACGCACCAGAGAGATGAGATTCCACTAGTTGTGAATCTGTGAATGCTTGAAGTTTCCTGACCGCGAGTGACTTGGCCATGCGGAGTCCGATGAGTAATGCTTCATATTCCGCCTCATTGTTGGTGACTTTGAAATCAAGAGTAATAGCATACTCAAGTTCGGCTCCAGACGGACTTTTAAGAAAGACACTGATCCCTCCTGATCGTCCGATGGAAGACCCGTCAACTATTAATGTCCAGACGTCCCCATGATCTACCAAAGATTTGGGCTTTGGAGCTTTGCTTGATCTTAGTCTTTTGGGTCGAGGCTCGTCGGAATCCTCTTCTTCTGGCGGATCCTCTTCAGTGAGACCAAACTTGTTTGTGGATTTGTTTGGTTCGGACACTTCGTGGATGGCGTGATCCGCCTCAATCATGAGCACATCCTGCAATTCAGCAGTAGGTGTCAAGATATCCGGATCCTGATTGTGATTGTGAGGAGTTTTCTCACTGTCCTTCCTGTCCGGATAACCTGCTAGGAAATCTGCAATTACTTGGGCTTTCTTGGCAGTCAGAGCTTGATAGTCAATCTCGTGCTCACTGAGCTCGATAGCCCACTTGGACAAGCGTCCGGACTGCTCTGGTTTACCCAATACTTGTTTCAATGGTTCACTGGTTAGGACGATGATCCGATGTGACTTGAAATAAGGTTTCAATTTTCTTGCGGTATGCACTAGAGCATAGGCGAATTTTTCAATTTCCAAATATCTTGTCTCTGCTCCGGATAGTGCCTTACTCAGATAGTAGATGGGCTTGTGTTCACTGTCCTGGATGCGGACCAAGACTGAGCTGATTGCATCGTCCGATTGAGCCAAATAAAGATAGAGTGGCTCGGACTCTAGTGGTTTCGACAGAAGTGGCGGACTTGTGAGGTATTTCTTCAAATTCTCAAAGGCTTGCCTGCATTCTTCTGTCCATTCAAACTGAATGTTCTTCCGGAGCACGTTAAAGAAGGGGAGGTTCTTCTCAGCGGATCTAGAGATGAAGCGACTGAGTGATATGATTTTTCCAACAAGTTGTTGTACTTCCGCCAGGCAAGTCGGGTGTGGAAGGTCTTGAATGGCCTTGATCTTTTCCGGATTGGCCTCAATTCCTCTCTCGGTTACCATGTATCCTAGCAATTTTCCTCCCTTTACTCCGAAGGGGCACTTGGCGGGATTGAGCTTCATTCCATATTTCCGGAGGATGGAAAAACACTTGTTGAGGTGAGCGATGTGCTCCTCTTCCGTTTTGCTTTTGACAAGTATGTCATCCACATAAACTTCCATTGTTTTCCGATCTCCTCGGCGAACATCTTGTTTACTAGCCTTTGGTAGGTAGCTCCGGCGTTCTTCAATCCGAATGGCATAACAACAAAACAGTAGACTGCTCCGGCCGCAAAGAATGTTGTCCGCTCAATATCTTTCTTTGCCATCCGGATCTGATAAAAGCCCTGATATGCATCCATGAAGATAAGTAAGGCACATCCGCCAGTGGAATCTACTAGTTGATCTATCTGTGGCAACGGATATCGGTCCTTCGGACAGTATTTGTTTAGCCTTGTGAAATCATTGCACATTCTCCATTTGCCTCCTGGTTTCTGGACTAAGACCACATTGAAAATCCAGTTTGAATAACGGACTTCTCGGATGTATCCGGCCTTGAGGAGTCTGTCCACTTCCGCCTTAATGATAGCATCTTCCACTGCTCTAAAGTCCTTCTTCTTTTGGTGAATATGAGTGATCTTTGGATCCATATTGAGCCGGTGGACGGCCACTCTCGGATCTATTCCAGTGAGATCATCCGTCTTCCAGGCGAAGACATCTGCATTCACTTCAAGGCAAGCAATCAAGTTGATCTCTACTTCGGACTTCATTTCTGTGCCGATTCGGATCTTCCTTTCCGGGTTGGTCGGATCAATCTGAATTTCCTTGATCGCTTCCTTTGGTTTGAGTTTGCTCTCCAAGCCAAACTTCTTTTTCTGTGATGGGGCAGTTGTGATTGGTGGAATCACCTTGAAGTCCTCCAATTCCATTACTTGGCTCATCCCAAGCGATCTGGGCACTCCGGAAGGTGGGGGCTTGTGAGTTGAGTTCCGGATCATGAATACTCCTCCATGAGGGAGCACTGGAGGTCCGTCCCTGGTACTTTCCAATGGAAATGTTGGGGCAGACATCCTCCTCGTAGACATAGTGTAACATTTCCATGCTTCAACAATATTTCCTACTTCCTGTCCGACTCCATGTATAGTAGGAAACTTTATCCTGTTATGGAAGGTGGATGGGATGGCTCTGAACTGTCGGATTCCTGGCCTTCCAAAGAGTATGTTGTAGTCGAACGGAGTGTCGACGACTAAGAAGCAAATGTTGTGAGTTGCTCTGACCGGAGCCTTGCCCATTGAGACCGGTAGGACGATGCATCCTAGAGGTTTTATCTCATTTCCTCTGAACCCATTGAGGTTGCTAACAACGCTCTGTATAGCTGAGTTGGGTATTCTCATCCGGCCTAGTGTGTCCGACGAGATGATATTGGCAGAACTACCTACATCGATCAGGACACGATTGACAGTGAATACACTTACAGTCAAGGAGATGACTAGTGGAACGTCCGGAGGCATGGCATCTCCTCCTCCTACTGTTTTCTGAGGGACTTCGCTCTATCAAAGGTTATCACGTTGGTTATTGGCGGAATCTCCGGACCATAAGCAACGTTGAACACTTGTAAATCTCTGACAGTCCACTCTCGAGCATTACGACTATCACCACCTGCTGGTCCGCCAACAATGTAATGGATCACTCCTCCTTGTGCTACATTATCATGATATTCGCCATGAGGTGGCGGAGGAGGTGCTTGAGCATGATCATTACTTCTCTCATTCCGGACTTGCTCGGTTCGCTCGTGCCTTGATGCGTCGCACACATTGACTGCAAATCCATCTAAGAGTTTGGTCCTGGCGTAGTGTTCCACCTCATTCTTAAGGAAGGAGCACTTCTCGGTGGTGTGACCTCTCCCTTTGTGGAACTCACAGTACTTGTTGGACGTTCTGGTCTTCTTAGTGTTGGGCATCGAACGCGGCCAACGGATGTCATATCCTCTGTTCGACAGATATGCTAGAATCTCTGACCTTGGGCGGGTGAGTGGGATGTACTCAATGTATCTGTCCGGAAGGGGACGTGCATCCTCTCTGTCCGGCCTGCCTTGACCCTGGAACTTGTTCTTTTTCTTCTTTTCATAAGGCTTTTTCTGACCTTCTTCTTGGTCCGGCTTCTCAATCGGATCGGTGTCCATTGGCTCCGTTTGGTCATCCGGAGCCTTACCTTTCCCTTTGCCTTTGTCATCTCGCTTCCTGATAGGAAGTTTCTTCTGGAAATCTTCCGCATAAACAATATTTTCGCAGATCTCTTCTAGCCTTTGTTCGGATGTGATCTTCTCCTCAGACAGGAGAAACCTCAGGCGCCGGTTCGTAGTGTTAGCATAAAGCTGGGACACACGCACCGCTATTGAGTGTTTCTTGATGACAATGTTTTTGACACTGTTTTCTAGTCTTAAGAGTCGTCTTTTGTTTATCTTTTAGCATTGTTTTTATGCATTTTAGTAGAATTGTGTCACGTTTTGTTTGTTTTGCATTCACATGTATTTAGGTACGAAACGGCGTATTTTGGAT
>JAQRGC011564189.1:0-21389 GCA_028659135.1 Plantago lanceolata | reverse complement strand
ATAGGCTAAACTAAATCTCTGTAATTAGAGACTTCCCCTAGATAGGCTGACAAAATCAGGGCAGTGATTAGACCTTAAGTTATGTTGTAAAGGTTATATATTGAGGTGAATGAAAGGAGAGAAAGTATTGAGACACTAAAACTGACATACGTTGCACTTATCATGAAAAACACAAAACAGCTTCACTAGGGAGAGCCACAAATTTATTGTGAACAAACGATACTATTTCAGGGAGATAATAATTCCAATAAAACAAATAAAGCAGACATACCATAGACTAGAGTACACGGGCCATAAGAAGAGTTGGCATAAATGAATAAATAAGGGTTCACATAATTGATACTCTAGATTGTTGCAACTAACAAAAGACATACTGATAAGAAACTAGTGTTCTTGGAGAACAGCAGACTTTACCTTGCATAGCGAGGTAGCGAAGTTCCACCTGAGACGATAAAGCAGCATCCACATATTTGTTATCATCTACAAAAATAATCTCATCAATAATTCAGAATCAAACAAAAAGAACTCAGCTACCCATTGTCCAAATACCCCCAGATGGCCACAGGATAATAAAAAAGAGATATAGGGACACCAAGTACTGATGATCACTCCAGCATGCTCCACAAACCTACCTAGTTTCCATAACTTGTATCTTCTTGGCCACACCATCTCACATAGGTTTGACAGTTGCCTCTGTTTTTCGTATAAACCAGAAGACGAAGGTACAAATGGATGTCCACCATGTTTCCACAATAAAGATGTGCTTGAATTCAAACAAGCAGATGGCACATTATCCAATTCGGTCACCACAAGCTACAAATAAAAATTTAGAAGGTGCTTAAATTGATTGCTTACAAGACCATGATAGTTATACGAGAAAACACATTTAAAAAAAAAATGAAAATGACAAAAAGGTAAGGTGAAAGTGAACAGGTTGCTTGCCATAAGTCTCACCTTAAACATTTTTACTTCTTCAGGACAAATTCCCTCTAATTTCATGACGTTTTTCATTAGAAGCCGCCAAAAAACCTTAGCTTCAGCTCCAGGGATCAATGAACGCGGTTGTTTACGATAATCATTTCGCTTGCTTTGATGAGAACCAATACTTCTCCAAAAGAGCATATGATGTTCAAGGAGTCCATTATATGTCCTAAAAAGATCCTCAACAGAATGTGACTCGACTAGCAACTTGATAACTTTTTCCTCTAGCCTCCTCAAGGAGGTGAAAATAGGCTTCAGAGATTGTGTTTCAACATTAGGAGTATACAGAGTCTCATTGCTCCATTGTTGAAAGCTATGTATCAGGAGCCCTACAAATTGACTTGAGTTTAGCAGAAGGGAGCGACAAGAACTTAGCATACCAGCAGATGGACTTACGCAAATCAACTCCTTTGCGGAATTATCATCTGAACCCAAACACACTTTCAGTAAATCCGCAAACCAATTGATAAATGAAACAGATGGCTGTAATCGAGAGCCAAACCACTCAAACCATCGAATGTATAGCCAATAATCACTATCACTGGCTTGTTGAATTACCCACTCGGCAGCAAATGATAGTTTCTTCTGAGCCAAGTCCATCTCATTCTGATTTTTATCTGGATGTATATCAAATAAAGCCGTAGGAAACATTAGTTTCTGTAACAATAGAGCATCCATCGAATGAATTGTCTTCAAATTCCTAGCCCTGGAAGTTTGTCCCGTTTGGCCTCTTCTCTCCTGGGATGCAACCAGAGATCCCATTGACTCCAAGTACATGCAATTTTTCCTGATGCAGGCCTCTTTTGAGTAACAAACATACTCCCTCAAGTTCAGCGGGCTAGGCCAACCTCCTGGTAAAGACAGCAAGGGATCGCCTGGTGAAGCAAACGTATACATTTCTGACGTCAAATATAATACAGCTGCTTGAGAAACAATGTCTTTTCCTTTCTCCTCACCAAAGGATGAAAGATATGTATGCTCAAAACTAATCTGGATACTCCAAGAAGGTCGATTTCCATTAGTAATTAGCTGCTGAAATAACTGCACCCATCGTGAAAGTTCAAGATAGGTGATTCTCACATCAACACGGGAACCTTCCTGTCGAGCACAAATGTGAGCTCTGGCCATCATATCAACCAACTTACACACAGGAATTCCAGAGAGGGTAATGAATCGCTTCACTTCACAAAACTCAATGTCATCGTTGTTCTTACCCTCCTCTAGTAACCAGTAAGGCTGCATCATATAGATTTCAACCCCTCTATTTCTCATTGCTCGCGACACTTCACCAAAGCTAGGATCGACTGTGAGGAACACCCGAAATTTAGAATGGGGATGGAGAACCATTGGTTTACCATCCACAGTCCCACACTCATTAATGGTAATAGATCCGGATTGCTCAACTAATGAATTTAGCCTATCAAGAACCTACAATAACATATGAAAATATGCATCAAAAAATCATGTGAATTGACCAAAGTGCTTAAAAACAAGATTAACCATAATCAGTACAAAAGCAGAGTAAATTAACAGTATACAGACCGTTGGATTGCAGAGATTTGCATTTTCTAGAACAATCCATTCACCATTTTCTATGGCCTTGACCAGTACCCCAATTACCCATTCGAACTTCACGGAGTGTTTATTTATTTGAAGATCTTTTAGCTTCCTCAGTGTGCACAAAATGCTATCCAGATCCTTGCCAGTCCAAGAGATAGACAGTGTATGTTCATGATTAGCCATCCTTAGGCACTCAATAATACGGACTAGCTTAGGAATAGAATTTCTAATACTTGAACTTTCATCATGGTTTATTGCAGAAGAAGCTGCAGAAAGTCCATTACTGGTGTTTGACTTAAAAGCAAGCCATTGGGCAATGAGATCCTTTCTTCGGCTGGATGCCATGGGAAAAGACTCAAAGTGCAAGTCACAGTACTCGTTTATGTATCTTTCAACTTGAGTAACCGCTATGTGATAGTGACGGGACGCATTGTATTGCTCAAACGATCCAAGTAATTCAGATATATCAGTTGTGGAGGAAAGATTTAATTCATTCAACACATTTCCAGTCATCTCTGCAAGTAACCTTATCAGTGAAGTCTTACCAGAAGATGATGGACCAACTAATATACATAACCATTGATTCTCTACACATTGCGCCACAGCTTCCAAGCAAAGGTGCAATCCAGGTAGAATCTTGAGGTTATTACTGGATTTTCCACATGACTGATACCTGTGCCTCTCTACAGAAACACCATTGACAACAAGTGATTGTGGATACAGTTGTAAACCAGGATATGGATTAATGACTGGCTTCTCTCCAAAAACATGTTCATACAACTTCATAACTTGAACACGATCAGCTCCCGTGCGCATTCTCTGTATGTAAACAGTGTTCAAGAAACAGCCAGAGGTTGACTTCCCAAAAGCACCTGACAAGATTCAATTCACATCTAGCTTAACTCAAGTTGTAATCAAACAGGGTATTAAAATATAAGCAGAAAGTACCTTGGATAATTTCACATGAACGATACACATCTCGCAGGTTAAATTCCCATGGAGAACCATTTTGACCAAATTTCTGATATACCATGGTTTCCTGATGCAGACTTTTGTTAAATAGGATCAGCTTTTGTAAAAGACATCTTTCGATTGATGGGAACTTCGAGATACAGATGCACAGATAATCTTCATCAACTAGCTCATCGACATAAACCTGACACCAAAAACATTAATTGAAAGAAGGAAAAGATTATAATGGGCCGAAATTTGTCTAAATAAATACAGACCAATTAAACACAGTACATACAAAGGAACTTCTAATAAATTTAACATATTTGTGAAGTCAAGCAGGAACAATACCTTGGTGAACCTGTTAAGAAAAGACTTGGGAAGCCCTTTCCTGCCTCCTCCTTGATGAGAAGGATTTTGACACGCAAAAACTCTAAAAGATGCTGGGCACTTATAAGAACGGCTGAGTTCTGGTATGAAAACTTCAGCACGATGGTCCAAAATAGCATTCAATCCCTAATGGCAAATAAAATATAGTATACATTAGAATTTGTACATATAAGAACATTATCAAATGAAAAACAGAGTCCTGCACATAAATAACTTAGTTAGCCACATATGCCCTGCCAAGTGACAAATTTGCAACAAGAAATAGTAGCTTTTATTTATGGTGAAAGTATCTTTAAATTATACAGTTCACACTTGCTCTGAGTAGGAAAACTTTTTCCTGGTTAAAAAAGAGAGGTAGAAGAATCCCACTGAGGGACTGTTATTTCTAGTACCTCCAATACAGATTGTGGTGCAAGATTCAGTTCATCGAGAAGAACCCACGATCCACTCTTCAGGGCCTGACATGGGCCAAAATAATGTGAGTCACATTTTATCACTTTAAGACATTAAGAGTAAAATACAAGGTTATTTCCCAACCTGTAGTAGGATCCCATCAGACCATGCGAACTGTATTCCTTCATCGCTTTCAACTGGCAAATCTGAACCTAACAAATCCATGATGTCCGTCTGCCAGAGAAACCCAATCAAAACAATTAACACCACTTTCAGGGATGCCTGGAGAGGATTAGCACAGAAAGGATGGTGCATGTATATCCAGCATGCTTGTAACCGACAAAGTTCACTAACCTGTTCGGATAAGTTAATTCTTACAACTGCATGTCCAGAATATTTCCCTAGGTTTTCAACTAAACTTGTCTTCCCGACTCCGGGACTTCCTTCCAACAAAACTGGCAAGGGTGACATGGCAATTGTCAGGCACCTTTCTTTCAGATAAAAATAGGATTTTGTAATTCAAATAAAACTTTATACAAGGACGTACCAGGCCTATTCAGCTGCATAGCACGCAGAACCCTCATGGTGTTCCTACGGGTGGTAGGGGCACGAAATTCAAAGCCCTCAGTAAAAATTTGGTCGGCACCTACATACACAAATGGCGAGAATGAGTCAGCAATCAAGTAACGTGTGCAAAGCAAGTAATTCTTAAATCTTCACTAAGCAACGTTTTTCAACAATATGAGCAGCAATACGAAAATATGACATGATAATATATAACGCATAAGAGCCTGGAAAGCAAGTAAAAAAGATAAAACTTAATCCTGCATCTTGTTCATCCATGTGGCCAATTTATAATCCCAAAAGCAGGACATACTAGCAAAAATCTCAAATTACAAAAATTATGACGCATTGTATAACAAGTATTAAATCTATTTCTTGGAATAGAATCTCAAGTAGGCAGAGGCGAGATAGAGCTGTAAAATATGTAAAGTGGACCAAGAAAGGCAGCATGGAAATAAAGTTTTTTCATAAGATCATTTGGAAAAGGTTTAAATAGTGTATACCCTTCTCGATATAGAAGGGATGAATCCCAAAGAGATTGTCACACTCCATGTAATCTGCATCACCAACTGAAGAACTCCCAGGATCTTCCCAACCATATGACTCTAATCCGTTTGTACTTGATGGATCATAAGCTTGTTTACCCTCCTGGTACATGGAAATTATATCATTTCAGTATTAAAAAAACTGTTTCATTAAGCAGGATTGAACTATGCTCCGAGGAAATGCAGAGTAATACTTACACAAATACCTAACATTTACAGTTCAGATTCTCATTATCAACCATATAATGATAATAAAACAATATGGAAAGAATACTTTTAACTGAACAGGTTAGTCCCTAAATAACGCGCTGAAAACAATATTACTATATGTAGAATTTTGTTCTTTCCACTTTCAAGAACATCAGAAGAAACATAACGTCCAAATACCACAGGCCATGCAATATGAGCTTCATTTTCTTTCTAATTTGATCTCCCATAACACTAAGAGTTCCTTCGGAAATGAGTTTCTCCAAAAGGAAGGAGAGGCATTTCGCCCTCAACTCTGCAGCATCAGTTTTTGATATGCTGGTACCTGAAAGGCATGTAAATCAATGAAAAATGGATAGTGTGTACAGACAGGAAAACATGAACTAATACAGACTACACAATAAATATGCTTCCCGAAATACCACTAGAGAATTAACATGTCACTAGCATCGGGACCACATTATACTGAATAGTCAGTTGAAATTTCGAACTCAAACGGAAGAAAAGCTCCTATCAGTTACAACCTCTCTAAGGTACCGCAATCTGACAACACAAGCGCGATGAAGTACCAGAGAAATCCTCACCACCCAATATTTACCCCAATTTCCCATTTGGAAATACAAATTTTATCCATTTATAATAATAACCTACAGTTACAGCGCTATGCTTTAGCAGAAATAGTATATCATCTACCATATTTTCTCTAACGAGTTTGAATTTCTAGGAAACAGATAAGAGTTTCTCAACTCCGTGTGCTAAATCCGTGCAAGCACAATGCGATAAATTTCTCATAAACAGATCATAGTGGAATAGTAATTAATATAAGGCTTGCATTCTGGCAAAGAGAATGTTAATGCTCAATGGCCAATGCAATAAAGCTAAAGTAAAACATTACAGTGAATAATCACATAGAATTCAAATCACACAATGATTACCTAAACTAAGTCCATCCAATAAAACTAGGAATGCTCCATGTATAAATGCAGACTCAGCAGATAAGCTCCTCTCCAGCACATTGACAAATGATACCCAAGACAAGAGATCTCTCACAGTAAGTGCTCTTCCTGTCTCCAAACTATTGAACCACTGGAAACCACATTACCAAGACAATTAGTGACAAAGAGTGCTAAGAAAATCAGAAACAGTAGACAAAGACACACACAGAGGTTATCAACTACTCCCTCCATCCATGAGCAAGCTTCTCATTTCACTTTGTTGACTTTTTCAAGGTTCGGTTTGACTTCATATTATTTCCAAATAATATCGGAAAAATAATTAACAAAATTATATTATGAAAGTATAATGATTGTTCTTTCATAATATAACTATGTTATTTATTTTTCCGTTATGATGTGAAAATAATGAGGTCAAAACGGACCTCCAAAAAGTCAACAAAATGATATGGGAAGCTTTAAAATGGATAAGGGAGTACTTCATAACCAAAGTGAGCATGCACATGAATCCCTTTTCCAGTTATCCAAAAGAAGAAAACAAATCCTAAAGTCCAGCAAACGAAAAACGAGAATTAGAAAACAAGTATATCGAAAGTCAGTATACCTCCCAAAACTCCAGCATAACATTCACTATCTCACCAAGTCCAGGATTTGAGATTCTGCATTCCAAAATAGAACAAGATAAATATCATTGCAATATGATCGACTATATAATTGTGCACATAAGATTATATGCTTACCTCCCGAGAGCAATACTCCTAAGATCATCTATGTTATTGGCGGATGGGACCCATATTTCAGTAAATCTATTACGCAGTGCAGGAGACAATTCCTTTTTACCATAGTCCCCACCAGGATTCATAGTGGCTAGAAGAAAAAACTTATCATGCGCCTTCACGACCTCAAGATCTGATCCTCCTTTCTCAGCCACTGACTGCATAAGACCAGAAGAAAGACCAAACACTTAAAAAACGGAGACTGCCAGACAAAAAAGTGCAGAGGACACCCTAGAATAGAAACCAGATG
This sequence comes from Plantago lanceolata, assembly GCA_028659135.1. Taxonomy (NCBI): domain Eukaryota; kingdom Viridiplantae; phylum Streptophyta; class Magnoliopsida; order Lamiales; family Plantaginaceae; genus Plantago; species Plantago lanceolata. The sequence goes on along the minus strand of JAQRGC011564189.1, from coordinate 13,819 downwards.
ATTAATGCGACTCAACAGGAGTTGTGACAATAATTCATAAACAGCACAAGATACATGTGTTTTGAAATGAAGAGTGGCCACGAGATGCACGCAACTCACCAATTTCCTTTCTGGTTCTAAGACACTGTTCAATCTTTCAAGAACACTGTCATCAGCTAAAGATATCTCATCAACAAGAAGAAGGTCACCGTTCTTCATTGCTTCAATAAGAGGTCCATCTTGCCACATAAAAATGGTATGCCATTTCTGCTGCAGCTGAGACATATCCAGGTAGAGTTTCTCCATTTCATCTATATCATCTGAAGAAATTTCAGGATGTGAGACCGACTGCTCTCTGTAACTCTTGATAATTATCGACATCACACGAAGAGTCTGTGAGGCTTTATTAATGTCCTGTAGAATGTCCTGTAGGAAAGAAATCCATCCATCCCCATTAAGGAAGATATGATAATATGAATTAAACCATATTCTTCTAAAAACTGGAAAAAATCAAAAGGAAAGACATACTTTATCTCCAGAAAAGTGCTTAAAAGCCTTCAAGTCATTCACCGTATTACAAAGATTTTGAAAGTCCTTAGAGATTTTCAATCGATCACGGACAGGATAAAACCCCTGCACAATTATTAGCAAGAAATTATAAGAAGTAAATACAGTGTAAAAACCGATAAATGTCAGAATATAAAGACAGAAATGAGAAACCAGCAGGATGAATAAAAGGACCAAACTACAAAATAAAAACACACCCCAATAAAATCAGATGTTTCTGTGTACTGATGGCAGTTCAATACATGCAATCTGGAACCCAACATCATACTGAGCATTTGACAGATGGTAGTTTTTCCTCCCCCAGTCTCACCAACAAGGAGAACAGGCTCCCGCATCTTATAACACCGATATACCAGAAAGAACATCCTCCACATGCTATCCGTCCAAATAATTCTAAGGAAAGAACAAACAGAAGAGTAAGAGCTCAAGTAATATGCCAATGATAGCCACTGTACTATGAGTTGAGCACATACCTCCCAATCTTTTCGTCATCTACCAAGTGTTTTTTATTCATCCAATCACTTCCTTCTCCATTTTCTTCCTGCATAGATATTGAAAATTTCAAATCTTAGAAATTCCTTGGCACATCTTTTCCATGTTTCATTTAAACATTCAAGTTCAACTCAAAAAACTGCAGGGAACAACAGCAACATGGATGTAGTTTATTTTAAGAATAGATGAATTGATCTCCAAGATTTACAAAGTACCATAAGTCAACAAGGAAATCACAGACTAAAGCCTCTTTCACAAACAGTAACCAATTAAAGAAATAGTAAAATAAACTTTTTAGTAATGCATGAAAGTGTCAAATTGGTCTTTTTGTCGAACTAAACTTTAAATATTAACAAAAATATAAGTTCCTGACAGTTCTCTGGGACTTTACGTATTTAATCACCACTATACGGAGCCTAACTGACTGAGGACTCCTTCAAGAATCAATTCCGTCGAAGGAGGTGATAGAAGGAAGCTAAATACATTTCAGTAAAATATACACAAGAGAAGCTTCCACTTCAAAGAAGGATAGTTAATTGGTTCACATTAAAGAGATTTGGTAAATCACACACCAAAAGACCAAATTCTACAAAACAGTTAATGGATAGTACCTTAATAGGATCATCCATAAAAAGACCATAAACTCGCCTAAATAGACCACTTACTCCCATGTTAAATCTGTTTATTGTTGATAATATGGCTCACTGTCACAAAAACTCTAATGGACCTATACAACTCACAGTAACTAAGACATACAGAAAGCAAACTGGACTTTACTTGGTCTAATTCAATTATTTACTTAATAATGAAGCTCTATTACGACCATACATATGTTATAGAGAATCATGAAACAATCCGTTCTTTGTTTTCCAATGCCACTTCTTTTTCAAATAGTCCACTGACATAAAATTATCTTGCAAAATATATGATCTTACAAGATGCTCTCAGACAAGATACCAGCAAAGGTATCTCCTCATAAGTACATGACTGACTTCGACTGACAAATTGAGTAAACAATATGCACGAAGAGTGATTAGTTTATCAGATAGTAGATACTTTCCTTTCCTTGATACAGAAACCTGTACCATAACAATCAAGGGATAATAATGCATGCCTAGCATAGACCACGTCTGTGAGAGTTGCATAGATCATGTCCTACGGTATGTGATTAAGGTAATGTGAGATTTACTGTCCCACAAGCTATTCAATTTTCCTAGACTCGGTCAGGAGAAAGAATTTTGTTGAGAACTGCGGAGTTGCAGAGACTTAAGTATGAGGAGAAATATACAAGTAAGAAAATCAGAAGCTCTATTTGCTTCTTTAGGAATCAGAGAACTATAAACTAAGGCACAAGATCTAAAGCAGATATATATGAAGGAGGCAATCAAAATAAGTTTCCAGGAATGAACGAGACATGGTTATTTCATTAATAAGCAAATAATACCAGTTTGTATATGCCGTCCTCAAAAAGTTTGACTCTAAGCTTACTCTCCAGAAGTTCCTTCACAGTTGTTTTCTCAGCATCGTCACGCAACCTCTCAGCTATTAGATAATAACCATCACGGGCTAGATCTTCATACTTTCCTTCAAATTCCCTGAAACGGTCAGCCCAGCGAAACAAATCACGTGGGGTGATAAAGCCATGTTTTCCGGCAAAAATTTTACTACTCTGCCTGTGCAGTTGCAAATCCTTCATAACATCAACCATCTTCTTCGCATAACTTTCAGGAATTTTGCACTTATTTTTCAATATTATGCTCAGCTCCGCTTGCGGAATTTCCTCCACATGGATCTCCACAAAACGGTTTCGGAATGCTCTGGAAAGAATTTTTCGCCCCCCATAGACCACAGGCGGATTTTGCGTTGCAAACAGCATAAAGTTTGAGTGCGCACGAATGGTTTCACGTAATTCAGGGACGAAAAGTTCCCTGTTATCATCAAGCAGACGATTTAGTGCTTCAAGAACATCAGAGGGAGCTAAATTCAATTCATCAAGAACAATCCAGTGACCGTTCCGAACAGCTTTCACAAGTGCACCTTCCTGGAACACAAGTTTTCCAGTTATATCAGTGATATAAGAACCAAGATATTCCTGGAGATCCGTATGCTCATGATTATTAATCCTAACAAATTCACGTTGACTATTTGCAGCAAGAAACCGAACAAGGCTAGTCTTTCCGCTAGAAGTGGGTCCTTGCAACAAGACAGGGTATCTTCCAACCGAAATTGCTCTTTTAAGGTTCTCGAGATGCTTCTTGACACTATCCGTAATAACATAGTTCCCTGAGATATTATCAGCTTTTGATTTCAAGCTAGGATCGACAAGGAGCCGCAGAGGTGCTTTCCCTTCCAATAAATGTTTGCGGATTAACTTGTCCATTAACTTTGCACTAGAGTCGTCCAGTAGACTCTGGAAGAACATACAAAACCCATCATAGAGATCATTTTCAAAATTTGATGTCCTTTTTGCCAATTTCAAATATTCCAGTGCCCGGTATAGAGAGCGCAAACTGTAATGAGGCTTCTGGTTAGCCCCATCCTGCAGCCTTTCTTCAGATTCCTTAGCCGCCTTGTAGAATTGAACAATCTCATTTACCAATTTTAAACTTGACGCAGCATCATCGACAAATTGTTTAATAAACAAAATCAGGTCTTCATCATCCAACACATCATCAACAAAATATTCTGTAAATCTGCTCCTCAGAGAGAATTGTAAGTCTCTTTTACCAGCATCAGTCGCAGGATTCATACAAGCAAACAGATGAAAGTTGGGATGTCGGTGTACGTAATTTATATCACCCCTTTCCGATAAGCACAGGGAACCCTTCTCATCTTCGAGGACCCCAATAACTCGTTGCAGAATCTCTGGAGGCGCCAAATTTACTTCATCCAGTAATATCCATTCGCCATTTCGCAGGGCTGTGACAAAAGTTCCTTCCACAAACGAAAATACCATTCCATTGGAAGCACTAATTTGTGCATTAGCCTTTCCAAGTTTCATTGAAAAGTTTTCCCAAGACTTAAGAAGAAGTTCATTTAAAGGTCTCTTCCGTTTCTTACTGGGACTCGGTTTTCCTATATCATCTATCCTCCGCACACCGTTCTGGAATCCAATCAATAACGCTTTCCAGTTCTTGTTGCATAAACATTTCTTCAAATGAGCAAGAAACATTACATTGTCCTGGAAAAAGCAACCCAACATTAAAGGAGAAAAGAGCTAACAAAAGAAGTATTGATAGGAAAAACATGAATTGGGATAATACCTTTGATGAAAATGTATGGTTGAAAAGATTTTCAAACTCCCGATAAAGGGGAATACAAACAAACCCTGCATCTAAGGGTTTGAAACCTCCTACAAGGTCTGCTACATCGCTTTGCTGACTCAAGTTCTACATACATGACAAATCACAAGAACAAAGTTTCAAATCTCAGCATGCGACAATCCTATTTTATCAGAGACAATGGAATTCGATAATTAACATACCAAAACGGTGAGTTTCTGACCAAGCTTAGTAGCAAGTGTCTGGACAAGAGTAGTCTTCCCAGTACCCGTTTCACCAACCAGGAGGACAGGTTCATTAAATTGAAATGAGTTAGCAATCCTCTCAAGGGCACAAACCGAACTCCGGAGCTGGACAAAAGGCTTGGGCTTATGACCCGTATTCAGCTGCAACATTTAGAATGTTTCAGACCCAAAAGAATTGGAGAAATTGTTAGGTATACAGATTCCAGAATCAGGTTAGGGGAATTGGAGAGGGAGAAGACATCTTTCACTAACCGTCACTCCAGCGCACTGAAGGCTAACTCTTCCAATTTGAAAGCAAGAGTGTGATTCCTGCAAGTAACTTTGAGGCATAAAAATCCGCTTGTTCCCAAAAATTGACAAATGCTACGCTTATAGCTGGAAGCCGGGAACACAAGTCATATGAAAATAGTCAAACCTGAACAACGGGCTTGCTGACAGGATATAAAGTATCCACACCTGAAACAGACCAAATTTTTGCTATCTCTTTCATGATTGCCAAACGATTCTCCGCTGAAGTAGAAAACGATGCGAAAACATCTATTGCCTGAGGAGAAGTAAACAAACTCAAAGGTAAATTTCTAAGGCCTCAGATAATAACATATGAGAGACCTGAAGAAAGAGGGCACTGTATTAAACCTCTTTATAGATGCTACTGCATGCATGGGAAGAGCCACACTGATTAACAGAAAAGCCAAAACTTGCCACCCTCTTACATAACTTCAGAAGGTCCCTTTTCTCGCAGAAAAATAATTACGTTAACTCGTTGCAGCAGAAAGTATGCAAAGGGATATGCAATTTGACAAGAATATCTACCTTGATGTAAATCTGTCATTGCAACTTGATGGAATTGTCAACCCAAATTGAAATCTTGTAAGCTGATTAACCCTTTCAAAGGTTTCTGCCAAATGATTCCATAGAACTGTTAGAAAATGCTTATTTACAGAGAATAACTACTTCAACCAGAAGATTCTGCAAAACCTATGAGTTTATTGGCGAAAGTCTTCAATTCCGGATACCATGCTAGCACTATATTCAGCAAGTCCTCTTTGCAAGGCGGCCCAATCATTACTTTCTGCCAGACAGCACCAAGTGAACCAAGAGAACTCTTCCCTGTTCCAGAAAAGGACACTGTTGTCAAGCGCCAAGCCACTCAGGTGCAAAGCAGAAGCAGGTCCAAATAACATAAGTACAGGTTTTTCAGTATAATACTACATTCAAGCAATACACTTTAGCACACAGCTCTCCAAATTTTAACATTACAAAAAGTCACAGTGGTATTTCACACAATTCTAGCCAACATATTTCAGCAAAAGCCATATACTCCACATAATACAGTGTATGAGAGAGGCTCCCAAATAGAACAAAGAAAAACAAACACACAGCCATGTGCAGTAGCATTTTCGCAAGGCCCGTGCTAACACTGTAACATACAAGGATCTGGATGAAAGCAGGTATGAAAGTACATACGGGTATATACAGGTCTATGGTTTATAAAAAAAAACAAGATCAGGCTAAAAATTTCACTTGTAAATCTACAGATGCAGAAAAACTAACAGCATCTAAGCAAAATAGAATCTATTCAAAACCTCCAGTAAAACGGGATATGTCGGAATTTGAGCTTGTCATAGTGGAAAAAAGTCAAAAACCCTCATTCACCCTGACTACCTGCAGAAAGCACCAAAAACATTCAAACGGTTTTAAGGGGCTTAATTTCAAGCACAGGATGAAGCCCAAATGATGTTATATTAGATAATCAAAAAAAGGTGCCAGTAGACAAACATCTAAAGGATAGAAGCAAACACCAAACTGAAACAGAGTACTAAATAAATTCGCAACAGTGCAGGTACATGCTTTTTGGCCTCCTGTGAGAACAGTATTCCCTTTAATGAAACTACCTCACGCTGTGGGACTAATCGTCCAATGACAGCATAAGCGCCGTCAAATTACTATAAAATCAAATCTTCTCATTTGACATCCAACAATAAAACTAAACCACTGCCAGTTATCTTATTGTTTAATTGCTTTGCATTTTATCTAAGTTTTTCTCCTTGTTCCGGGTGAGGATAAAAGGTAAGAAGTAGAAACGACCATCCAAGCTCTACTACTTGTATTGTATAGACTATAGACACTTTGTAACAAGAACAATATTGTACACACTTGAATCATTCACTTATTTTCAGATAAATCTTACATCTCCCAGGGAAAAAGAAATAAGACCAACAGCATATCTAAGTTCCACATGTCCTAGCTTTAGTTGTGTACAGAATTTTGAGACAGTTACTAATTAGTACTATGTTGGAAATTATCTCAGATATACATGCTATAGGATCTTTTCATTCCCTATGCGCACATGTCGCTCTTGGTTGTACTTGTACACTATAAAACATCAAAAATCTGAAACCAGAAGTATCAAATAAATATATATCATTAAGATAACTCTTATAGATGGAATCCAGTACAAAGCCCCAACAACAGCATTCACTTGGGCAATCACAGTAACAAATAATATTTTATACCTCCCCATGCCCAGTCGAGAATGTAGATGCACCATCTAACAGAGGCAATAATATTGATAGGATGTCAGGGGGGGCTTTATCAATATCCTCAAATACAACCCAAAAACCATGAAGAACAGCCTGCCATACAAATTTGAAGAAAGTTAAAACAATGAAATCATGGGGTAGCTATTCTACATGAGATATTTTATAAACCTGACTAAGAGAACCCGGTTGCCATCTGAATTCACCAGGGTTGTCCGCAGAAACATAACTTCCAATGAGTGTCTTCCCATCAATCTGCACGTCCAAGTGAATGCACAAAACTATTGGCAGACATGCAGAGGTAGAGGGCATATATTAGTATCAATAAATAACTGAAGCCAATTTAGAAATGAAATCAAAGGATGATAATTAGCTCGTGAGAATCCAACTCAGCAATGCAGGGGCGACATGTTATGTCCCCACATACACACGAATAGTTACGAACAAAATCCATATATCATTTTACAGACAATAACACACAATACGAGAATTCCATGAAAGTATATGCAATAGTATTTCCGTCAAACCATTTGGCAATAGAAGAATGAGAATCTGCTGCTTGCCCATGCCACCAATCTTTCTACCCAGTATTTAAACTGTTATGAAGCTCAATGACATATTTTATAAGGGCCAATTACTTCTGGTACCCCTCATAGTTTCATCAATTACAGATTAGTCCAGCTCTACAAATCAATTACGTTTTAGTCCATTTGTAGAGCTGGATTAATCTGAGAAACGGCTCCACAAGAGGGGGTCACTATGTAATAATCCCTATTTTATAATGTAACCAACAGCCCACTTTGGCGTTCATATAAACCCTATGCACTAGAAGACATGTTTCGAACATTATATGATCAAGCACAAACTACCCGTAAAAGCTCAGGTCGCGGCATAAAAATATGTTCTAAATCATCTTACAGATGATAACCAAAAAAAAATTAAAATTTCATTAAAGTATACTAATACAACTGTTGAATCTGGAATTCAACTGGAAGAAGCAAGGGCTGCTACAGAGAAGTGAGTTGAATACTTGAATCTGCATATTGCCTATGTCACTGGTTTTTATCCCCAACAGCAGAAGCCATTATGATCTGTCCAATTTATACGACACTAGTGACATCTGTATAAGTTAATTAAGCACTCGTATTGAAATATTGAATAGCTGCAAATCCTCAGGTTGAATAATCAAAACGCAATTCAGGTTTGCAGCTGTAGTGGGTAATGTTGTGTACAACGAAGGGAGCAAGTGTTTATTAACCTACCCCCACCCCCGAATAAGTTGTGTGCCATCAATGGACAGATGTATATGCATACACAATGATGTTTAATGAATTTTCTGCATAATATTTGCCAGGGTTGTTTGGAGTTCTGGACTGAACAGTGTAAAAGTAGACACAAAAAAGAGTGGACCCAAAGTAGGCCCTAACAGAAAAACCCAAGTGGCATGGTTTTTTAGGGTGATTGCCAGTAACCACAGTGAATACGAAGTGCTTTCCAGCAACAATTTTCAAAGGAACAAAACAATACTAATATAAAGTGGCACAAGAAAAATGCACACACCTCTGCTGCCGTGAATAAGGGACAGCTTCTGGATAAGTGCAGTTTTCCCGGTACCAGCAGGGCCATAAAGAAGTACGGGCCATCTCTGACTAACAGCTAAAGTGACCATCTCAAAACTCCTTGCTACAGCAGATGTCAGAACAAAAGGATCTCCAGAATTCCTGAGAGGAAGTAATCACCACAATAATAACAAGTTAGAGACTCTGACATAAATTGAAGAACAAGCAACAAAACTAATGACTCTGTAGTACAAATAAAGCCCCTAGTTGAAATCCATGAATGTAACACTACTAAATGTGAGGTATGGATGTTGAGAATGAACTCCTACTTTTTCCTTGGCTTGTCAGTCTGGTAGGATGGCATAATGTCTTGAGCCAGTGTAGAGGACATTGGCAGAGAATTAAGCCTGGATCGCTTTAGACAGGGACCTTCCTCAAGAATAGCTCCACCATCAACTACCGATCCTGATTCCTCATGAGATTCAAGATACCAGCCCCCCTTCTCCAAAGATACATCCGTAGAGAATTCTTTCCATCTGGGAAAAAGAAAACAAATCAATAAGAAGAAGAAATGGAATATCATTGAAAGACTGAAGCAAATTCCATAAATGGAGAGAGTACATATATGAGATATAGATCTAAAAGAATTTATTTTCCATTGGAGATTGGACCCCCGCCTGTCCTCTCTGTCTAGAACGTCTTTCCTTTCTTTTCCCAACTCAATTTCTCCTTTTGTTTTAGGTTTCAATAACTACTTGCAGAGACATGGTTGGGGAACAAGATATACTGCTTTTGTTAAGTTATAATAAAATGGGAAAGGGCACTACCTACTGCATTTATTTCAAGTAATCATGTTAGTGTACATGCTAGAAAGTGAGCATTTGACATCTCATAAATCTCATGTTTCATGTGTTTGATGCAGCACAAAATGAAAATGTCTGCTATTTTAATTGCTTATCTAAAGCTATTAATACAAACTCTGCATATAGATACATAGATCTCTTAGAACACCTTCAAAGGTTAGTAAGCTCACCGCAAGAAGCTTTGAAGAGCATCTTCAGGGTCAAGATCAAGGTCAGCAGACACTTTAAAACTTAACTTCAGAACAACTGACAATATCCGCACAGCGCACCATCTGATGTCAAGTATAATTTCTCTCGTCCCAGCAGTGTTTACGATAGGTAGATCCTTGAACTCATGTGCAATGTCCAGGAAACAAGACCAATCCCACATGGTAGTGAAAACTTCGGGCTCAACTATAAGAAATAAATATGAAGCTCGTACGACATGTAACAACTGCTTTGCTCCCTGAAAAAGGGTAAAGCTTGCATCAACGAAACATGAACTGGAAAGGGAATAGTACCACCATTACTATGGTCCTCCCATACTAGGAAGGAAAAAATAGCACCAAGGTTATCTTAATATTACTTGGCTGCCCAATTACTAAATATGGCATTCACATTTTCCGTACTTTCCTTCAACCTTACACCAACATGTTTGCAATTAATTTAATTCAGAACAAATGGAAGCAGGGTGCAATAAAATTACGCCGAGTAACAGAAAATTTTCATGTCAGGTTTTAGGGAGATTTTGCTGCATAGGAAGGTCTCATCGGGCAACAAATGTTTTAATGACAGAAGAGAACAGTCTGGAAATTGAATAAGAGCATACCATAGCAAATTCCTTGGAGATTGAGTCACACAACAAAAACCTTTGAAATGGAGCAGGAGCAACATTCAGGTAACTTGAGATAGACCTGCACCAGGAAAAAGTTCAATCTTATATCCACTGCTGCTATGAAGGGTGATTTAGCACTTTAGCTGACAACAAACATTGTATTCAATTGAATCACAACTATATATCAACATTATACACAATACATTTGATGCTTTTTCCAATTGGTGGTGATCTCTACTACATTTACTAACTCCAAACTATTAAGGATCCTCTTTATCTGACACCCATGTTCAATTTTCCATAGCTGAACAGCCCGATGGTGAATTTAAAAAGTGCTCTTATTATAAAAATACTGAATACTGTTCTAACCCAAAGCACATAAAAGCCTCCACCGAATTTCTATTTTCCTGCTGCCTCAAAGTAAATAACACTGAAATAAATAAAAACATAGACAAACCAACACAGAGTACAAATGAAATCAGATATATTTACCCCAACAAGGAAGGCATCAAATCAAGAGCTCGAGAGAAAGCCAGGCAAGCAAGCTCGTGAAGACGCAAGCCCTTCTTCTTCCAGACATAAACATTAATAATATCTGCACTTTTGTCATGATCTTCTCTAAGAAAGATGTCTTCGTCAAACTCCTCCATATCACTACCGTCATCATCCCGCCCCAAATTCGGAACCATCAGAAGCAATTCCACTGCCCTATCCAAAACCTTGCCTGCAATTGGCCTCAAGCATCCAAGCAATGGGATGGTGTAATTGGGGTGCAACACCAATTCACCAACGGCATGCACAACCTCCAATTCTGTACCATTTTCACCCTAAAACAAAACAAATCCAGCAACAAACGAAACAAGTCACACCAAATGATACATAAACAAACACTGAATTTGATTAATCAATAATAATCATGTAGTGTAGTCGAGTTTAGTACCTTGTGTAACACATTGGCGAGTTTAGGGATTGACTTGAGGTTGGGGCACCGGTCCAGGAACCTCTTGAACTCCAATCCGACACGAAAACTTCCGTCCACTGCCATTAGAAGCTACTCCAATAGTCCTGTAAACAAATAGACAAACATACAACCAAAAAAATGTATGATTAGGTTAGCAAAAGTGACTGCAGAAATTTCCAATCAAAAAATTTGCGGAGTCGATTGTCTCGAAGAGCAAGGAAGCTTATTCCGTCCAGTCTCAGCCCTGGTATATAAAATTCCGGCAACAGCTGAGAGAAGCCACCAGAAAGGCGCGAGAGAGAAGGTAAAGGTTTATCGAGGGTTTTAACTTTTACTCAAACTTAAGTGTAAAAATGGTGTTACGGTTCCCCCGAATAAACCGGACTAGTGTTCTTAATGGGTAGGGTTCGGACCCTACCCTTACCCATACCTTCTAAAAACCCCTATATTTTAGATCCGGACCTAAATCCTACCCTAGATGAGAAAAGATGTATTTTGACCCTAAACTTTAAACCCGATGGGTTCGGGTAGGGTCTAGACCCTAGACCCGCAAACATTTTTTTTTATTTTTTTTGTGTTCGTAAAATATTTTTTATTAAGAAAAAAGAAGAAAAAAAGTTCGCGGGTCTAGGGTTCGGACCCGGACCCTATCCGAACCCTTTTAAAAGTTTTAAAGGGTCCGGGTCCGGGTAGGGTCTTTTTTTAAAGGGTAGAGTTTGGGTCCGGGTCTTTTATAAATGGGTAAGGGTAGGGTCTAAACTCTACCATTGAGAACACTAAACCGGACCGAGACCTGACCTGTAAATCCAGTTCGGTCCGGTCCAGTTTGGATATTTTTTTGTTCGATTTCATGTTCAAGGAATTAACATTTTCGGGTCAAAAACGAAAATGCTCCGGTTCTAGACTGGGGGGACCGAAAACAAATAATGTAAATATTACACTACTATTAATGAGTCCAAGTCTATGGCCCGAAAGCTCTGAAACCGCATGAATCACAACTCTTGTCTGGACCTTCTATCGAGTCGAAAGTGAGGTCGTGATCCAAGTGTCATTGCCTCGAGGACTGATATTAGAGAAGCCCCCTCACTTTTGTTGGATACTTGGATCACATGTTTACCTGGAGTTCAATGGGCTAGATACACAGAAGGGTGATTTAGATCATAGTACTATACTAGAGTCTATTAGCTTGTACCTACGAGGTTTTCTTTCACTAACTACTCTGGCTAGCTGAAGCTTTCCTTTTGTCTTGAAATCTTGATATTTGTATAGATTGTAATGAGTCCAAGCCTATTAATCTACGTACTTTTAGTTCATTTTTAAGCTCTATTCAGTTCACCTTAATTTTGGTTGTCTTCAGTTCAGTTCCATTCAATTCAAGTTTGTTTAATTTAAATTTATACTTTAATTCAATTCAGTTTAGAAACTCAGACATATTGAATGGAGCCTTAGACTTCCAAGTTTCAAATACAAATCGATAGGTTTTTTAGTATTTTTATAGACATGTAATTCGACTATTTTTGTACCTTTCATTTTTGTTATGTACATAGTATTTGATTTGCATTAATTTGTTTTCTTAATTGGTTAATTTTAAATGTATGTGGATTTTACAGGTTTTATTTAGGAAAAAATTTATTTTGCACTTAAACCTTTTTGAAGTTTTTTAAATTGCACTTAAACCTTTATTTTATTTCAAAATACACATAAACCTTCCACAATTTTTTCAAATTACACAAAGGTTGGATGGTGTTAAAATTTCCGTTAAATCTTTTCTTTTTTTTTTTTGTTACAAATTACACATAAACCTTTCATTAAATTTTTTAAATTACACATAAAATTGAAGAAAAAAATTCTATGAATTCCTAAGTAAGTTTAATTAATGGAAAACTGTAATTCCTAACCAAAAAATTCCAAAATTTCCCATATAAGGATGTGTAATTCCTAATGAAGTGTAATTAAGTAGAATTTTAAAAACGTAAAAAAAGTTTCGAACGCAAAATAAAAAAATTCGTATATTGTACTTCCTCCGTCCCTCTATAAGTTTCCTATTTGTTTCATTTACTTTTTTTAACTTCCGTTTAACTCTAAATTAATTCTAATTAATATCGAAAAATTCATTTGAACTTATATTATAAAAAGTCATTTGAACTTATATTAATTCTAATTTTTAAATTGCACTTTTTATAATAGGATTTTTTTTCTTCAATATTATGTGTAATTTAAAATTTTTAATGAAAGGTTTATGTGTAATTTGAAACAAAAAAGAAAAGGTTTAACGGAAAATTTAACACCATCCAACCTTTGTATAATTTGAAAAACTTGTGAAAGGTTTATGTGTATTTTGGAATAAAATAACGGGAAAAATACATATATAAATCAATATTGCAAAAAGAAGCCAGCGAGAAATCGGTTGACAGAAAGAGGCCGAATTATATCACGCGACCTGACACTCCTCGTTTCTCTCATTTCACTTCCTTTCACCTAACTTCTCTGTCCTCCAGAAACCAGCTCTTCGTCTCCC
>JAQRGC011563405.1:0-10995 GCA_028659135.1 Plantago lanceolata | reverse complement strand
ACATGAATATAATTATAAACAAGCCTGCATGAAGCATATAAGCAGTGATGGTTTCTTTGAGCTGGTTATTCATATGAACAATAAAATTATTATTTGACAGAATTTATACATACTGGGAGTACGGAAAATCGGAGTTACAAATTTACCACCAACAGGATGCTTGCCAGCAGCGGTTACTTTATTTGGTTCAGGTAGCAACCAGTGTGTTGCGAGACTGAACCAAGATGCTATCTCCTTCAACAATATATTGAGCACCACATCTCAAAATTTGAAGACCAAGCTCCGAGGATTGAAACTTGTGGTCTTCGATATATACCATCCACTGCTAGATATGATCGTGAGGCCTGCAGACAATGGTAATTTTTTACTACAATTTATAAAATCTGCATGAGCATCATTAACTGTCAACTAAAGCATCATCAAGTTTCCATTAAGTATTTAAAAACCATCAAAAGATCTGGATTTTCTCAAGTCAGCAAACTTCCTGAATAATAATGATTAGTGGCTAAAACCAAGGGGTGGGAAAAAAGGGCAAGCCATTCCATTGAGTGAAATTTTAACTTATAATTTGTCATTCAAAAATTCGCCTATTAATTTTCTTTGGCTTTTCAGGATTCTCCGAGTCGAGGAAAGCTTGCTGTGGTACTGGTACTATTGAAACATCATTTCTATGTAACACAAGGTCTGTAGGAACATGCTCAAATGCCACACAATATGTCTTCTGGGATGGATTCCACCCCTCTGCAGCTGCTAATGAAAAGTTGGCCCAAAATCTACTTGTACAAGGGTTGGAACTCATCTCATAAAGGTCACCACCCCCAAGTTTAGCAGCACTTATCAAGACCACTTCATTCGTCTGCTAATATACAGTAATGTAATATGTCTTTTAGAGTTATTACTTATTAGGTGTTTGTATTACTGCCTTAAGACATATTTATCGAAATAAGATTAACTATGTTATGGTTACCTTTTGTTAGCAAATGGTAGAGCATTAGCCCCCCAAGAAACTTAAAAAAAACAAAAGAAAAGAAAGAGAAATAGAATGGAGGCTGAGAATGAAAACGAGATAGTATTCCAGGATTTCTAAGTTTAGAAATATGAAGTCATGTCACGACATTTAAGATTATGAAGACGCAAGATTTACAGAGCACTTCAGATTAGCACCCAGCAGTATTATGGTTAAAGAATACAGTATTATAATACAAACTTACTAATGAACGATGTCTACTCCAGAACTTGATTGTACAGGCCACTATGAAAGTTCAAATCCAGCATTGGAATTGATCGCATACAGAAGTTTTGCTCTCAAAGTGCTAGCACGTTTGTATGTTGGAAGCTGCGAGTCCAGAAGCAAACAGTGTGCATTACTCTTTTTTTTTTTTTTTTTTTTTTTTTTTNATAAAAAAAGTTAGAACTGTATTAATGATGCATGCTCAAACAGTTTGCATTAAAGTTTTGACAAGACGATATAAGAAACGTTAGTTTGAGGGAATAGGTTACATCAAAAGCAAACATTGTGATCTTAAAACTGTGTGTCATTCCAAATTACCTTTAAAGTATTATAGCAAGTAGAAGCTGACGGAAGCCGATCCACATCTTGACCACCAAATGTTGCCCAGAGAGGAACATCGCAGACCACCTGATCACGGCAAGTTCATGAATCAGTCCAAAACTAGCATACACATCTTTTTTCAGTTTTCAGTATCTTAAGACGAGTCTCCTCACTTGGGGGTGGTTCATGACACACTACTTTTAAACATCTGAGCATGCATCTGTATTTCACTATATCAGTGTCTTGGGGCAAGGAAAATATATTTAAAAGAGTAATCATTCCTATACACAAGTACTATCGCTCCATGAACAAGAAAATGATGTAATCAAGAAGAGAGATGCCTGTTACAGTAAAGCACTGCCAAGTTCATTTTCGATGATAGAGAAGTAAGATGGCAAGTATATTTTCATACTACGAACCAACCACCAGACGAGGGTTCTTATGGGAGGTAGTTGGTGATGCGGCTGCTACAAGCTTAATCCAAAAAGGTATACCCAACTGAGAGGTTATGATGTAACCCTAGGAAATCTCCCCACATATATAAGATTGCTCAACTATTGCTATAATTATTTCCAATATCTCCTAGGCCTGTCATAACTCATAACAGTTCTGGAAAAGAACCACCACAATCTTTTAGAACATTATCATCGCCATCAAGGACAAGCTAGACGAATTGAAGCTAACAAACATCTTTGGCAAGACATTGCACAGAAGATGTGTATATCAGACTCAGAGCGCATACCTTATGGATAGTAAAAGCCGGTTGAAGGTGCTGGAAACCAAGCAAAGGAGCTCGAGAACAGCTGGTCACAAACTTGAGAAGCATACATCGTTCTTTCGGCTCAAATCCGGCAAACACCTTGAGCAAAAGAACAAAGGATAAGCTGTAAAAATATAATATCATAATGCATAAATTAGTAAATTACCCCCATTGAACACATAGTGACACAACGATTCGTATGTGAAAGAGACAATTGAAGATATAATGATATATATTGCTTCAATAATATGATTGAGATTTGGTAAACATAGAGTGGATGGTGATGTTCAATACCCTGCAGTCAACATCAAATTGCCCGCTTACTGTAATGACACACAAAGTCTTCTCAAATCTCAGGTATGAAAAAGTTTAATTACTTTTATATGGCGATAGAATTATAAATAATATTTTACAAGAGATGTGGCTCACAAAACTTCAGATCTATAACGTAGTAGGGTTAAATATTTTTTTATTTTCTTATAACTCAATAACTAGGAGGAGTAACAATTTGCATAATCATGTACAAAAGTTTGTGGAGATCTTAAATTATTCAAGTTAATATCCATTTACTTCCTTGGGGGAACTTAGAGAGACATACTATCTGACTCGGTAAGCTCCAGTAATATTAGTATCAGACATTTATAAAGCATATGCATGAAATACAGAACATCACAAGACCACAAGGATGTTCTGTTGGAAAATTCATGCATCTGAATTATGGAGGAATGATAACATCTTCAAAGACAATCCAATGGTTACACAAACAATTATGCACAAAACAAGCAACTCATAGCTTCATCCGAAGGAACAGAGTTACTAGGTGAAAAGAATGGCACACAGAGCTTTTTGCTGAAGCACAAGAACTGCCATAAATTATGGCAACGAACCAGGATAAATTACCAATATTTGGAGAATTGGAGCCATTTAGTAAGGACGGATAAAAGTATTGCAAATGCCCATACCTCCCAAAATAGCTTAACTGTTCGACTCCCATCACTATAGCCTCCCGTGTAATGCGTGTTTTGCCTTAAATCATTGACATCAATATCATGTTTCCCACCTGAAAGTAACTGGAAAAAAATATAATGATAACTTTATCATTAGTCAGAATGTAATGAAAGTGCAAATAATGTACATAATCACTTCTAAAATTTCAAAGCCACTTCCAAAATCACATAGTCCATTTGAAGCTAACACCAATCCCAGTTATAGCATAGGGGAAATCGCTTCACCTCAATGTTTAACAATTCAAGCCAGATCTTCAGAGCGCATTGCATAAAACCTCTTTTTTTTTAAATAAAAATAAAACAACAATTTTAAAATCCTTCCATTGATGGATAATGAACACTCATGATCAACACAAAATCACATTTTTTTGTGAGGACGTTTGAATTGCAACACAGAACTGAAGTTTTTTTTGTATCAGTTGGGCATTTAGTTGAATAATGCATAATGAAGTGAAACCTGATTAAATTCGGCTGCATTAAACAACTTCAACCAGGATGGTGATATTAAATCCGATAATCCTCGATAGAAGGCATTTGAGAAAGGAAGTATCTGCAAATCAGAACCAACTTAGTAAAATGTTCGAATATAAACCAACAAATTTTAGGAACTGTACAGATTTCGTTCACTACCTGACGGTTAAGTTTATAGTCAGCAATTGCATGAACATACTGCAGTTTGTTTTCATTTGTCACACAGATATCCTTGCCCCCTGGTTTGAGTTCAACAACATCTCGTTTTCCAAGTGATTCCTCAGTTATCGTGAAATCTAAAGAAAGTTCACTCGCATCACCATCATAATTCTGCAAGTGCAATCAATATATAACGTCATAATTCAAACATGAAATAATGCACGCATTGTTGTCGAGAGGATTACCAAAGTAGACCACAAAAATCAAAATGTGCACAGTAAAACTCAGACATAATTCTGAGGTTACACCTTTTTATAAGGAAAGAAAGTTAGGCCCAGGCCAAAGTAACATTTCATGTCAATCTATACGCCATTATAATATAACTTATGCACCAGTTTCGAAACACCCACGACCTGGGATTATCCTTCACCCATATACTTAATTACACAATCCGCTAACGAGATTAATTGAAGCTGGCATCAAAGATTCACTGGCTAATTGTTTCACACAGTACGTTTTTCACTTTTCACAACACCAATTAACCAAAATTCATCCTGTGCTGAACTCAATGTAAGCAACTGCCCACAAGCCCTGATTATGAAATGCATCATTCAACAAAGCCGGACAAGGCCCAACAATTTATTACACCATTTGTCTAGGTCTTCTGACATTATTTATACCAATCACCTCAATCATCATATAACCGGCCCTTAAAATCTGATGTTATGCACATTAACCAATAGTCTAAAACGCACTGAAACTGCATTAGGGAAATGCGAACAAAGAAAGTCAAGGAGTCTGGTGATACAACATGATACTAAACAACAACGACAGCGTGGTTGGAGTATATCGATGTTCACAAGTCACAATATATATATGATCTATTCGCATGCAAACACATTATCTTGTACAATTTCGAACTCTGGCTTAAGAGAATTTGCATTTACCTTAACATAAATAAGGTTCCTGTAAAGTTCGGGATCAAGGGTGGAGAGTTCATCCAAAAAGCTATAACGCCCCAACAACTTTTGCACAAAAACATGTGAAAAGTAGAAGTCGAGTAATATCCCTTCATAGAGAGCTTTGCCGACAATTCTTCCCAGAAATTCAATCATCTGGATCCCGTTATCCAAATATCTTGCAGTTGTATTAGGTATTAAATGTCTGTCAGAAGTTGATGACTGGGAGAATAGCCCGTACCTGAAGTAACACGGCCCTTTCAGCACACAAAAAAGTTATCACACTTAAAGTCTCAAAAGGGAAGAGAGCAATTACTCTGGAGAAAAGGCAGCTTTTGAGATGTCAGTCAAGAACTCCTTGGTCAACCCTCCATAGTCAAGGCCAGCTTCTGGAAGCCCTGATTCACTAACGAATGAAACATGGATAGCAGACTTCAATCTTGAGCCAAGTGAATTTAGTTGCTGGAATCCATCTTCAGGTACATGGCCCCTACGGATAACTATCTCAATTGCTCGCGAACCTGGTGCAGTCACTTCACCTGCCATTGTTCTCGAAATTTTGTCCATGCTGATAAATTCTCTGAACATTTTGACTCTGCCAATTTCAAAGTCGTCAAAACATGATTGGGAATCTTGTCTGCTAAATCTGAAACAGAATTCCTTAAAGCATAGATGTGGTAAGAATACTAAAACCTCCATAACCGAAGGTTTAATGCTAAAACTTATGCATGCTCAACAGCATAGCCTGAAAGTATCCTGTGTCTAAGACTATACCAGACAATTCTATCATATGTTTATCGCGTGGGACCCTATACAGAGCTCCTTCATCAGATTTGGAGGCTATCTAATTTTCCGCAAAATAAAATCAGCACTGTGCAGCTGAGTGTCATTATATCCTTGTGTGTTTATAAAAGTAAAGTATAGCCAATCTATTATCTATTTAAGTATTTGTTGAATTTTATACATTCATCTACGAAGTAAACATCAGATGGCAATAACAATGCCACAATCAATACCATTTCCATATTACAGCAAACATTGTAGCAGATTAAACGAAAAAATGGAACTAAAAATAAGTTAGAACAGAAATATGTGAACCACTGAATGTTGTATTTACCTTTCTTCAAAGGGAAAGACATGTGGCATGGTAGTAATGACAGAACCTATGCTGGATGTGGGTGCTAGACCATCGGTGGCTGAAAATACTTCATGAGTTCTGGCAGCAACAGCAATTGGCAGCCTGTTGTTTTTACCAGGCGAAAGCCACAGAGCGGGGGGACAAAACTGGTGCCTACAATCCCTTTCATATAGTAAATGCAGGCATTGAACTGCAGATCTCACAAGAGGTCGGCATTGGGAGCTGACACTCCGTGACAAGGAACTGTATACCAATGTATTCATTGATGCAGCAACTTTCCGCTGCTGCTCCAGGGTGAATGGGACCTAGGTAATTAGTTATGATGTAAGTTAACTGAAGCCAAAATATATAGTTACTAATCCACTTCACTGTTGAAAGTCCAAAGAGATAATCAAAAGTTATAATCATCACCTGCTTATCGTAAAACTCTATGTCATCAAGAACCAAAAGAAGATGCGAGTAACTGGAACAGAAGAGATGAAGCAGACAAGATATATCATTTGATATGCCTTCAGGACCCCCTCTTAGAAGCTCAATATCCCATTCATTTGAAGGATATTCCTCATTCGAATTTAAGTTGGATTGTTCAGTGACCGAATCCAGACTATCATAATCAGATAGCGACTTTCCAGTGATTTTATGCAATACATTGACCCATCTATTGCCTGTGTCTCTGCCTAATCGCCTCTGCTTTCTGTCAGAATCTACATCACTTTGGTCTACAGTCCTGCTTCCATATGGTGACTTCAAACTTGCAAAATGATTGTTCCCAGGAAAAAGAAACTTTTCTAGTTCTCCCCACAAATTGAGAAGAAATCCAGGGGTGAACGATAGCATGTTGAGGATGGGCAATGATTTGAGCACAGGATTCAAACTTGAGAACAGACGGAGCATACATGAATAATAATAAGCAACATCAATTAAATCACTCTCCCGGAGTTTATCAAGATGACCTGGCTGATACACTTGCCTTAAAAGGTCCATGTATGATAAATTTGACAGCCCACAAGCTATACCATCAATATTAAACGAAGAATCAGAAGATAAATCACTGTCATCTCTGGTTTCATCATATAGTGGCTTGAGGTTGCTATACTTTTCAAGTGAAGCCAATAGACTATCCGCAAGTAAAACAACAACACGAAGGTAGGATGTGCAATCTAAACCAGCTGCAAAATTTCCAGAATTTAGAGCACTGGTGTAGCTCGTTTCACTAGCCACTGCAAGGTACATGGTGTTAGCAAGTGCCCAACCAACTCCTGGCATCACTTTGGAGTTTGAAGTTATGTCCCGCTGATCCATCTCAGAAATTTTCTTCAAAATTTTCTCTTTCGAGATCTGTCATCACCTGCCATAGTTTCATCAGCTCCCTAGTGTTTTTATTTTTTAACTCAGGCTAAAAATCACATAAAATAGAAACCATGATTTCCACCTCTATGTATCAGAATTATTGGGATTGCTGTACAAAATATATATATTGTGTAAAATTTATTTAAATAGTATAATTATGTAAATAGTACACAATCCAAAACAAAAGAACTGATTTATGAAAATCAAGCACATGAATTCAGCAGAATGCAGTCGTCAGTCAGCAAAAAGGTGTCTATGTAAATGAACTAATATATACATGCAAGCGAAACCACCAAGAATACATTGTTACAATTAATAGCAAATAAAAGGAGTATGTTTTTTCTCATATAACTTTAGATAAGTGTTCCTTCAGAAAAAATAAATTACAGACACACCATGTGCGTGTTTTTTATGTTTATATCCTAAACATGTATTATATGAGTATGTGTTTTAATATGACTTCATTTACATGGGAATTCCTTAAGATGAGAACCAGAAAAACATGGGAATCTGACAATGCGGGAGTTTATTAATTATTTAGAACTATTCCCGAGTTGGGAGAGGTAAAATTCATGTAAATGAAATAAAGAAATGTGTGTAACAAACATCTGATTTTATTACCATCTACACATAACTTTGTACTTTTGGTCTACACTTACCATTAACATACTGAGGCATGGTGATAAAACTGACTGGTGTCTCAAAGCAGGCACAAGAATTGAAGGTAAACGCTGAGGAAACCAAGGTATTGTGAGCAGTGAGACCCAGTACTGTTCAACAGCACACTCCATCAAGCCATTATCATCGTTATCCATATTTGTTACGTGGAAAGGACGTAAAGATAGAGTTATAGCACTGGCAACAATCAAGAATCTATCATCTGTCTGACAGGAGAACTCCTCACGTGAAGGAAAGGGAGCTTTTAAATTAGAAATGAATTTCCGAACGCAACTATACAAACCACTTCTATAACTTCCAATGAACTGAACTAGAGTCCTCGCTGCGTCATTTGCATCCTTACGAGCATCATCCGTGATGCAATTCCAACCTTTAGGTTCAATCAGAAGAACTGCTAAACGCATTGCCAATGACGTGAGAATAACATCTGGAACCTTTTGATCAGTGTAACTGCACAAAGATAAAATGAACAAGCAGACCACTAATAGCTTCTTTGATTGATGAAGCCATATCCTTCTCTCTTCAAAGCTACCAATTGCCATTGCGCAAAAGTTACGAGAAGCATCTGCAAGCAAAGAGTAATTTCTTTAGAAACACTTTCATTGACCATAATGACAAATAACCAGGCCTTGATTTCTCTTTTGGGCATGGTGCCAAGTCTGTTAAAAGATGCTAATGGTTTTCCTCTAACAACCTATCGCATGTTTGAGCATCCAATCAAGTCATTCTTATCCATTCATTATCTTGAAATTACATCAAAATATCGATTGCAACTCAGCTCTAAGCATACTGATTAAATAGCAAGGTAGCTCATTTGGTTTTACTTATATCACAAAATGTAATCACAAGAGCGAGACAACTTATTTTTTGAAGAAAAACTAATAGACCTCTTGGTTAACAAGAGAACTAAACAGATTTACCAGAAATCCCGCTTTTCCTTCTACCAATTAATTTGTTTATTTACTTATTTTTATTGAAATTGTGTCTAAGCTGACTCACGCACCAAGAACATGATTTTACAAATCAAAATTTAGGTTAAGGCTATTCTATTTGGTTCTGTCTTTCTCCATCTCCTGGAAAAAAAACATTCCTCTTCACATTAATTTAATGAAATGTAATCTTTTCGATCGTAGTAACTTTTGAGTTTAGGCATGTACAGAAGATGTACCTTAATTGCAAATTTAATCCCTGTCAGATATGCTTTCTAAGAACCATTAAGACAAAAGTGAGTGTGTGAGTGCCTAAAATACTATACACAATGAAATTCAAAATATTGCATATTTATGAAATTATTTGTATCCTACCCAAAGAGGAAAATGTGCAAAAACTTGTTCTTATAGATTACAAGTTTACAACAAACATGTTATCTCACAGAAATCAAAATATAATTAACAAGTTCGACATAACAAGCATTTCTGTCCTTGGGTTAACATAAATAAATATAAAGTCTAGTACTAGTGGATTGCAACTAAAACGCATGGTTTTCCTTCAAACTCAATGTTGCTACAAATATGTAACTAGTACATAACTCATTGTTTTACCATTTTGCACGCAACTTGCCTTTGTCAATGTCAGAGTATCAAAGAAACACACTGATTCTCCCATCCAACATGCTCTTGATAAATGATAAATGAAGACACCCCTAGCTCCTTCCACCACTAATTTAACTTTGATTTTTACTGGAACAAAGGACTAGGCATAGTACCTCAGATCATAAAATGTCTTGTTAATTCTGATAACTTGCACAAATAAGAAACATATTTTATTTACCATAAAACCAATGTGTTCCTAGCTTTTCCCGGTCGTATTAACTCATAAATGGACTATTTTGACAAGAGCATATGAATAGTGCTTTGAAGATTACACAAAGTTTCAAGTCCAATGCACAAATTTTAATTTAATGAATAAAAGACAAACCTAGGAAGTAAACTGAAAAACATAAATGCCTACCCTTAGAATTGATGTTCTCCAGAACCATTTTGAAGCAACTCATCATACAATCCTTATCCCTAGCTCCAATACTCCCACGCCGAACACACAAATAATCGACGAAAAACAGAAAAGGCCTCAAAATTTCACTATCTATCCGCATTTTGGTAAGATCACCACTACCCCTAATCATCTTCTCCCATTCCATCTGCAGCCGCAACGACACGGTTTTGGTGGCGTGATGTCGCCTCCAGACCCTCTGAATCCAATCAACCATCATATTCACAAATGTAACTACACACAGACTAGAAAAAACACTAAAAATTGATTGTTGTTATTTTTTTCCCCAATCAGAAATTCTCAAACCTGAATGAGCAAAGCGGAGGAGTTAGCTCGGCGGGCGTGATTCCGGAGCTCCCTTTCCTGATTAACCTTCTGAAGGAGCGCATCTCTGGTGATTTCCTTGGCACTAGCTCCACGCAGAGATACCTGACGATGATGATGATCGGAAAGGTGAGACCGAAATGGATAGAGAAAACAGAGTAATTCGTGAATTGATTTGAGGAGAGGAGAGGAGAGGAGAGGAGAGAAGTACCTGGTGTTTACGAAATTCGCTCATGGCGGTGATTCTCCGGCGAGATCGATCAGAGAGAAGCGGTGAGTTGTTGAGCTCTTCTTATGAACTGAGCAAATTGTTTAAGTCAGTCTTCCCGGACTAGGAAGTACTAGTACCCGACCCGGACCACACCCGGACCTGGACCCGGAAATTTTAATACTTCCTCCGTATACTTCTAAGGTTCCCAGTTTGACTTTGTTAATTTTTTTACGTCCGGTTTGATCTTAAATTAATCATAACTCATTACGAAAAAAATAATTCTAAAAATTATATTATAAAGGGTCCATTGCATATACACCCCCTCTTAGTCACTTTTATTACATCCAACCCCCTGTTAGTCAAAATATAACACTCACACCCCTCCTTAGTCGATTCA
>JAQRGC011563186.1:0-10380 GCA_028659135.1 Plantago lanceolata | reverse complement strand
TTTTTTTTGAGAGTAAAGTCACTTTCATTCAAAACTTAGAATTCATCAATTACATCCAAAGGAAGAGAAGAGGTACCAGCACAGTCTACTAAAATCTGTTTAGCCAAAACATGGGCTAACTTATTTCGACAGCGTTTAATAAAAGTAAAAGAAATTGAAACAAACGAACTAGCTACGTGCCGTATCTCCTCTATAATACTACCTTCCGATGTGAGAGATGGACCTGTACATGCCAACTGTTGAATCACACGCAAACAGTCCCCTTCAATGTCCACCCTTGTAAACTTGTGTCGACGTGCAAGTCGAACAGCAGTCAGAGCAGCAATGGTTTCTGCTACCACCGGGTTGAGTTGGTTTAGAAGTTGAGCGCATTGCCAGGCCACCACCGTACCCTCAGAATCTCGTGCAACCACACCAATACTTGCGGATTGCAGTGACGTGTGGATGGCTGCATCAAAGTTGATTTTGATTCGTCCCGGTGCAGGAGCAGTCCATAGCAAAACTTCTGGAGGCCGTGGTGCTGAGAAGATCTGTTGGGCGTCTTGATATCTTTCCAGGTGATGCTGAACCAACAGAACCATTCCAGCTGCATCAAAAGTGGTTCCTTCATGCACCAAATGATTACGGTTAGTCCATATTTGCCAACATGACTGAGCAAACAGGGCCAACATTTCAGGGGAACACTGTGTGTGCACAGAATCCACCCAATCCTGAATAGAAACAGTTGCACCAAAGATATACATATGTGGTATATTAGACATGGCCCAATAAAGACGAGCAAATGGACAGTCACGCAAGGTATGTAACAACGACTCCTCACAGCTCTTACAAACAGGACACAGGACAGGAACATCGACTCCTCTATCTAATAAACGACTCATGACAGGCAAAGAGTTTTTTAACACACGCCATAAGAAGACTCGAACTTTCGGAGGCACTTTAATCTTCCACACCCACTCCCAATTAATAGTCTGAGGTCGACTACTGGTACCTATACGTGCACTTACAGCCTTCTTTTGATTCTGTCTTGCTAGGAAATAGGTTGTTTTAACAGTGTAATGTCCATGTACAGAGTAATGCCATATTCGTCGATCAAGCAAAGCAATGGATGGGATAGGTATTTGCAAGATAATTGCTGCATCTTCAGGCCAGAAAATGGTGGTAACCAAATCAACATCCCAATGTCCATCACTTATTAAGCCTGAGACTGTAAGGTCTGGCATGTGAATCAGATTTGGGGTGTAAGGCATTAGTGACGAATCTCGAGGGAGCCAAGCATCCTTCCAGACTAGGATATCAGCCCCATTCCCAATCCTCCACCTTATACCATCTTTTACTAAACTTATAGCCCCACAAATACTTTTCCAAGTGAAAGAATCCCTACTACAAATCCCAGCATCCATAACATCAGTTAAGGGAAAATATTTTGATTTTAAGATCCGGCTGAACAGGGAGTTAGGAAAATGAATAAGGCGCCAAACTTGTTTGCCCAACATAGCTAAATTAAACGCCCTAAGATCCCTAAACCCCATCCCTCCATCCCTCTTTGAATCACATAAAACATCCCACTTAACCCAATGAATTTTGCGGGTTTTACCATCTCCCCACCAGAATTTAGCAATAATAGAATCAATTTCTTGTAGGAGAGAATCAGGAAGTTTAAAACAACTCATCACGTACGTGGGTATAGCTTGGATGACCGATTTAATTAGGACTTCTTTCCCCGCCTTGGATAAATATCTATTCCCATACCCTTGCACCTTAGTCCACACCCTTTCCCTCAACCAACCAAAGACCTCTTTCTTAGATTTACCCATCTCCGTAGGAAGACCCAAGTACTTCTCATGTTTATCAACAACTCGAACAGGTAAATGTCTACACAAATCCCTGACCCGGTTAGCATCAGCATTTTTACTAAAGACCACAGTTGATTTATCTAAGTTTATTTCCTGTCCCGAAGCCAGACTATAACGAGACAAGAGGTCAACAATTTCATCCGCGGTATTAATAGTAGCCTTGCAAAACAAAAGAGTATCATCTGCAAATAAAAGATGGGAGATCCTTGGTGCACTCGGAGCTATAGCCACTCCTTGTAACACCTCCCTCCACTCAGCATCCCTAATTAGAGCAGAAAATGCTTCCATGACAAACAAAAAAAGGTAAGGTGAAAGGGGATCCCCCTGACGAATCCCCCTCCCCGGCTGGATAGGGTCCAATTGCTGTCCATTAAGGAGGACAGAATATGATACAGAAGTCACACACATCATAATAAGTTCAATAAAAGATTTATCAAACCCAAGACGCTCAAGCACTCTTTGTAAGAAAATCCACTCAACTCTATCGTAAGCCTTACTCATATCAAGTTTTAAAGCCATAAAAACATCTTTACCCTTGGTTTTTTGTTTTAAAAAATGATGCACTTCATAAGACACAAGGACATTATCAGTGATCAATCTATCCGGGACAAAAGCAGATTGGGTTTCAGTAATTATGGTGTTCATAAAAGGCTTAAGTCTTTTTGTAATCACTTTTGAGGCAATCTTAAAAATGACATTACTAAGACTTATAGGACGAAATTGGTTTACTTTCTCTGGGGATTGGCACTTAGGAATCAAGACAATATGAGTGTGATTTAAAGTAGGGTCGAACTGACGATCATTCAACAAAGCAAGTACACAAGCAATAACACTAGATCCTACTTCAGGCCAGAATTTCTGATAAAACAAGGGGGGAAGACCATCTGGTCCGGGGGATTTAAGAGGGGCCATATCAAAGAGAGCAGAATGTACCTCAGATGGAGTATATGGTCGACAGAGAGCTTGGTTGATGTCCTGATCCACTCTTGGTTGAACAAGTCTTATTACATCCTGTATATCTTCCTCCCTTGGTCGTCGTGACTGAAAAATTCCAGCAAAATACTCGTTGACAATTGACCCCATACCTTGCATATTATCACACCAAATTCCTTCCTCATCCAACAAGCCTTTAATCTCATTAATTTTCGCCCTGTGTGACGCTTGTGAATGAAAAAACTTTGTGTTCCGATCCCCATCGACAAACCACTGCTGCTTGGCCCTTTGCTTCCACATTAAGTCTTCCCTGTCCAGGGCCGATTCAACCTGGATTTTGCATAGACGCAATTGTTCCCTGACTGCTGATGTTAATGGTTTCTGCTGGAGGGTCTGAATCTCCTTCTGCAACTCCCCCACCCGACGTTTAACTGCCCCAAACGTCGTCCTAGCCCACCCCTGTAAAGCTCCAGAGCAGCGTGTCAAATTACCCATGAAATCGCCTCTCTGCTCCCACGAATCCTTAACTAATTGGGCACATCCTGGCTCCTTCAACCACATAGCCTCAAACCGAAATCGGCTCCGTTTATGACTGAATTGACGACCCTGTTGGCCAAGAAATCTCAGAAGGATGGGTGAATGATCAGAGTTTCTAGTAACCAAATGTATGACCTGTGCCGCCGGGAAGAGCTCAGTCCACCCATCCGTACAATAGGCTCTGTCCAACCTGATTTCAATATGGGCAGCATCGGGTTGGTTGTTCGACCATGTGAATCGATAGCCTGTATAATCGATCTCATGAAGGCCGGCAAAATCTAACGCTGTCCGTATATCGCGCAGGCGCCAAGGGGGAATATGGTTTCCTCCTTTCTTATCCACTTGTGTTGTTATTTCATTAAAATCTCCCAGAACAGTCCAAGGCCTTGTTGATTTTTGGGCCAACAATTTCAACAAAGCCCAAGTTCGCTTTCTTTGGCAAGCATCGGGCTCCCCGTAGAAACCCGTTAACCGCCAAGGAGGCAACCCATTCATCGACTCCACCATTGCATCTATATGATTTCGGGAAAAATTCTGAATTGACACAGTAATCTCTTTATTCCATAAGAGAGCTAATCCCCCGGATTGTCCAATTGCCGGGACACAAATACCAAACATATTCAACTTCTGTTTTATTTTACTTATCCCATGTTCACCCAATCTAGTATCCATGAGAAAAATAAAATCGGGACGGTGAGTACAGAAAAACTCATACAACGCACGAATTGTCCAAGGGCCCCCCAAACCCTGACAATTCCATGATAAACAACTCATTGGGATAGGCGGGGTTGCACTGCAACTCCCACCTCTGGTTCATTATGAGTAGTATCAATATCCATACGTGATCTTTTGTTATGACAATCCACCTTGGCTTCCTTAGATTTCTGAAACTTACGAATAATTCGTGCAGCCCCGGCTTTAGGCAAATCCTCTCCTATCTCCATCCAAGTTCGTTTATTACCAACAGGAGAGTGCACAATTTCATGTAATTTGGTTAAGGGAATAAGGGAATCAGACAGATTTGTTGCTGGGGTTTGTGGGAGGTAGGATGGCTGTTTAACAAGTACTGGAGTAGGCTGGCCAAATTGAAATTGTGTATTCGGATAAGTTACGGGATTGGGCTGGGTTGTGATAGTATGGGCTTGGGTATTTGGTGAATGGGCTGGGAGGTGAGCCTTTAAGGAATCTGGGCTTTGGGGGTTTCGAGATATGATGGGCTGGGAACAAGAAGTACTAGGTGTGAGATTATGGGCCTGATTGGGTGTTGACCTAATTATGACTGGGGGGTTATGCACAGTAATGGCAGATTTAGACTCCATAATTGTCGATTCATGCAACATTAACTCAGACCGGCCGTTATGATTCTTAATGGTGCCCGGGGGTAACGTTTCCATCATGCCACTGTCGTCGGTTACGCTGCCCCTTCCCATGCCGGAGGATGTCCCAATTCTGTCGTCCCGACGATTGCCGGCGGGTGTTGATCGGACAGTATTCACTACAAACGTTGGCATTCCTGAACCTTTTCTTCCTCTGGATATACCGCCCAGGACTCTGTCACCTTGAGCCGGGGCCTCCGTACGCATCCACTCGCCGTACTCAAATTTAGACACATCGAAATTGCCACTATCCCCCGTTGCGTCAAGACAAAGATCGCAGTCTTTATATCCATGTCCGAGGACCCCACAGAAATAGCAAAAGATCCGGATGCGTTCATACATGAAACGAACAACAATTGGCTTACCATTGTTGCCCATGACAGTCATACAACGGAGAAGTGGTTTTGTCAGATCAATTGTCACCTTAATACGAAGGGACGTGGACATCATGCTGCGACTAAACTCCTCGTCCATGGTAACAAATGTTCCCATCGCGTTCCCTATAGATTCTGCCATAATGCGAGTGACACCTTCAACCGGTAACCCTAACACTTGAACATACAGATCAGTTTCATCAAGACTGACCTGCTGCGGACTCATTCCCGGGGGAATGGGACGTAGGACCACCAGATTGTTATTGAACAACCAAGGACCGCCCCACAAGACTCGACGTTTATCCAAGATCTGATGAAACCGACACAGGAATCTGTCACCTTCCATCTTCTCAAAAAACACTGGGTTTTCCAGTTTCCAGAATGTTTGGATGACTCCTTCGAAGATCTCCATACGAATCACCTTCTTAGTAAGAACCCTACCAACCAGACAGACGTTATAATTCAGAGTTTCCGCCTTCCAGCCCCCTGACGGAACCTCAACCATACGACCTTCAGATTCTTTCAAACTGAGGATTCTGCTCATATCTGAAAAAGGATCAGCCATCTCCGTCCCCAGGTGAAGAACACAGGATGTAATAAGATTTTCGAACCCGTGAATCAAGAGTACCAACCAAGTCTTCCTGCGAACACACACAACAAAGAAAACCAAGCAACACCAAATATTCTGAAAGTAATGGGTGGGATTTGGGTATATATAAGACAGATAAGGATCACTGATAATGACATAATTGTGTATTATAATGCATGGCAGATTTATTTTGAAAAATAAAGAAGGTAAAGAAAACATTGATATGATTTTGCTTCCGGAAATAGAATTGCATGGAGAATCAAACCTCACAAACGCCATAAAGGCTAGGATAACCTCACCGATTTTCTGGAGCTGGCGAACAGAAAACAGGGATGGTACGGAAAAACACACATAGCGTGGACCCCACCTCCAGCCGGAGGACAAACTCTCATACGAGAGACAAAAGAGAGAGAAAGTATCCATAGGATTCAACGTTCCAACTCTGGTAAAGTTGATAAGCATATAGGTAAGGAAGAAAAATACATTGGTGAAAAATGAGAAAGCCACCAGAATGACCGAATTAATGCAACTGTGACTGTTGCCTTGCATCTAAATGCTATGAAAAGGAGATTATATCAAAATGGAGCAACTAGTAAACCTTGAAAAAACAAACATATTCACTCTCTATAACAGTAAACGACGAGAACAATGATATGCATATACAACAAGAGAACATGTCGCCCTGATAATCAGGAGCAGCATGGCATAAATATGCTCTATTCTACTAAAAAAGCAACAGGTAGTAAGTATATCAATTCGGCAAGCGTTTATATTGTGTTCATGGTAGATGGTGTATGTATAAATACACAATATGTTCATGATAACCGGCTACCAATACAAAGAATTGAAGTCGACAAATTTTAACATTCCGTTCTTTCATAGTTGAAAGACACATGGGATTCAGGGATGTCGATGTTGTATAGTAACTGATCTGGATATTACGTCTCCATGGACTGCAATGGCCAGCTTGCCGCCTTCATGTGAAGCAATAGTTGCCCAGAAGTTCCACAGCACAGTTTTGATGGGTACATGCACTCGATGTCCAACAATTCTATAATTATGCGAAAGTCACGTGCAGCTCCAAAAATACAAATCACAAGCAAAGAGAATCTCTGTATTCACAAGGATTGCAGCACTAAGATGAATTTCTTCATCCGAACGAACCTTCAGCTCTGGAACTGAGCAAAATAGAGCTGCATGAGGCCCCTTATAAGTTATAACCAACTCCCAGTAACATGAGCTAATCATTTGACTGCCTTTACACCAACAGTTTTGACACGAAATCGATACTGAGGCTGAGAGTCATCATCATCATCGTCACTGTCATCATCTTCACTAGAGTCATCTTCAACCCTGTCCCATCTTGAGTAGTCAAGATGAGAGTGTCCTTTTGGTTTGGGGATTGTATTCCAACCTAAGGGCTGTTGATCAGCTAGTTCCTGACTTTGTTGACTTTTGGGGGCTACAACTTCAGCTGTCGGTCTGATGATCTCAGGCTTACTTTTATCATTTTCTTCATTTCCCCATTCTTCCAGTTCTGCATTATCTTGTGCTTCCTCTGTTTCGTCTAAGTCCATCTCATCCATGGAATCATCACCCTGTTCAAACTCTGCTTCATCTTCGGGTATTGGAGCAAGGGCCTTTCCTTCAACAAAATACACCATGAGAGTACAAGTTATTATTTGCAATACAAGTTTAGAATTCAATTCACCATAGAGAAATTTCTACTACTAATTACATCACACTTCCCGTTTGTCCCTCCCAGGACACATTAACACGCACCCACAAGGAATTCAAATGTAAATCCAGTGCAGGTGCACCTCAAACACTTAATTGATATGCAATCATATGACAACAGCATAACATGAGTCAGCAACCTACAAAGTGAGAACTACAATGACATAACCAAATCTAACTGTTCAGAATATTGCATTGCAAATAACTCATGCCTCATCCAGAGCACAAACTCAGAGCCCAGACACTTAAGTAAGCAAAAAAGACAAGGTAATGTAAACAAATCATTTGCAATATTGAAGAATGGAGCGATTGCTGGCAAAGCAGAATCAGGGAAGATGAAACACCTACCAATTGTGTCCTTAGACGGGCTTGAAGGTTTCTGTACACTTCTGATGATGAGTCCAATTCAATGAGTCGATTAACATCAAATAGAGCAGAATGATACTCTTTTAAGGTAACCAGAGTCTGAGCACGCAACATCAGTGCTCCTGTGTGGTTGTGATCAAGCTCCAGAACTGAGGTACACTCTTCTGCAGCCTGCAGTAATTGGCAGGGGGTGAGCTTAGATTAGCACATCTCAGAAATGCTGGAATCCAGAATGTGATTCCCTAAACAAACGCATAGCGCACATTTCTTCGTGAAAAGAGCACAAATGTTTCCTATTTTCCGCCTCAAATCAAAGCATACTAAAGAGCACCTTCAATAGTTAAGCTGTGCAAGTAATAAATGCAGGTTGGCTATAATCAGCCTGATGCAAATAAAAATTGTACTGGAAACAACTTGGCTCCAGTAGACATCGTAAACATACAACGACCATTCCATTCTCCTTCTTGCACCAATCAAAATTTCACAATTCCAAACCCCAGTAGACCAGCCAAATGAAAGATTAATAACTAGCCCCTAAGACCTAAACCACAGAAACAATAATCTCCAGAGCTCAGATCTGAGTCACAAAAATAATAAGCGTGACAGTGTAGAAATGATTTGTTTTTTCTCTGAAAGCATGAGAGGCTAAAGTGTCTATTCAAAATAAAATTGAGAATATGTGTAATACTACACTACTTTCATACATTTCAAAATTGTATATATTGTATAAGATATAGAGATACTGTTAGAATATATTGAACAAAAGCTAGACCGTTTTAAGTTGAACAACGTCTCTAAAGAAAAGATGAGTGCATCAAGATTTTATAAAGTGACTTTAACTCTAAAACTGTATGAAATCGCAAACTGTAATAATATGTGTCAAAGCATGGAAGCGTGCTTTGAGTGACAAGCGCAGATACTCGAACAATTGAATGTAACTGATTTTCCAGTAGGCAGGCTAGCATGCTCTTCTGTACAGTAATAAATTTGCAAATAAAACGTTCAATTGATCTAGTTCATGAAATAAAATGGTGCAATCTGGGCATCTTAAATCTTTCAAATTAATTGCAGGTACCTCTGACTAACAATATAGTCTCTAATTAGTAACATTATTTGTACAGCCTAACACCTGGTCCTATATAAGCAGATATGGCTTCCAGATACTTTACTTAGCTCTTCCTGTAAAGGCGCTCCGCTTTCAATTAAACAAATCGCACATTTCTTCCATATTCCAAGTTAACAGAAGTAGTTCCCCTATTATCTCACACGGTTATATGGTATATCAATGCAGAAGTGACACAACAAACAGTTCAAATACACAAAACGAGTATCATAAAACCACTTAACCAAAATCGAAAACACAACACATTTGAATTCAGAAATAAAAAATATACGAAAATCGAATCCAGAAATAATTTGCTCAAGACCTTGCCATTCAATAAAACCACATTTGAAATTGATAACCTCAACTCAATAGCCCTTAAACATTTCATTCTCATCTATATCCAGTGATTCAACACAAGTACACAACACAACACACACATGGTAAACAAAGTGATCGTTACCTGATGAAAGTGATGTAGTTTGAGATAACAAGCGGCGCGATTGCTGTGTAGGGCAATCTTCTGGGGTTTGGTCTTGGCGAGGGAAAGCGCGTCGGTGTAATAATCGAGTGCTTCGGTGTACTTGCCTTCCCTGTACATCTGGTGTGCCCTCTCAATCTTACTCACCGTCGACGATCCCGATGACATCTCCGATCAACAAACTCTGTAACCTTAATTATTACCTAATTAACTTCAACTGAACAGGTTTCAGGTTCAATTGAGGTGAATTGGGTGTTGAAGAAGTGATGAAAGTCAAATAAACATGAGAAGTGTGTAAGTACTCTGTAGAAGATATCTGATGAATGGAACAAGGAAGATTGGGGAAAGAGATGGATTGATATAATTTTGAGATAAAATTGAAATATAAAATAAAATTGGGGCGGGAGACAAAATAAAAATGGGACTCCTCTTCAATCTTCATCAATTGAGTGTTGACCTGTCCAGGTGGTGAGGGGCAACTGGATATTATCTGTCTTGGTCCTTCGACTACACACAAATTACCTGTCCCCACCCACCCAAAAGTGAGCACCAAGTTGGTTTATTCTTTGCACGTAACAATGTCGGCGTGTTGTTACTCATAATATCGTAATGTTTTATACAATACAATATATAAAGTATATAACACTATTAAGGTATAATTGTTAATGTACTATAAGGCATGATAGTGTGCTCTAGTAAAGAAGAAACTTGTCTAAGACTAAAGGACTCGAATACAACATGGTCCGAATCCATTAGACCCACGGAATACAGGATGAACCGATAGTAATACATATCGTAGTAACCGAAATCGTAAGGACCCCATGACCCCTGCCACTAGGGATAAGCTTACATGGGCGTCGAACAAAATCACATATTTTTTTTTTGGAACGGCAAAAATAATATATTAATAATAAGTTGAGTACATGTCGTACTCCCTAGTACAAACATAATACAAGTAACTAAACAATCTAAGTGCTCCAAAACCGAAAACGTCACACCCCTCACTTCAAGAACCGATCCCCCAATAAA
>JAQRGC011563083.1:0-10803 GCA_028659135.1 Plantago lanceolata | reverse complement strand
TTGTGTTCGGAAGTCCGGTCTGCCTGAGTCAGACCGGTGTAATCACTCAAGGTCCTATAGGATTGAAGGTCATACCGGGATAACTGTATTGACACGTGTTGTGCGGTATTTTGGGCCGTATTGAATGCTTACTTTAATGCATGGAAGTATGGGCCTTATATAGGCATACCTATTGTACTCTCGTCAATCTCTAGGATTACGCCAAGTGTACGCCTCTCGTGGTGCCACTTACACATGCAAGTACAAGATAAGAGGTTAATGGGCTTTAGGCCCAAGTCCAATTAAACCCTAGCAAGGGTAATTTGGACTTTTCATATCTTTCCGTACAAGTACTAGAACATTTTATACAGAAGGTGTCCGACGGGTAATCATCCAGTACGGA
This sequence comes from Plantago lanceolata, assembly GCA_028659135.1. Classification (NCBI taxonomy): domain Eukaryota; kingdom Viridiplantae; phylum Streptophyta; class Magnoliopsida; order Lamiales; family Plantaginaceae; genus Plantago; species Plantago lanceolata. The sequence continues at coordinate 10,421 of JAQRGC011563083.1, read as the reverse complement.
CCTACAGAATGTTCCTTAAGATAGCCATGGTTTATGGGTTGTGTCCGCTCCTTTTGTTCTCTTTCCGGCCCTATGGCCCTGTCGGACATGAGACGTGGTACTTAGCTTGGTAACCTAGTTCTGCTTACAGAGGGCGGACGTTAGGAGAGTGTATCGGACCTTTACATATGGGCCAGACATATGTTTAGCCCATATGACAGGTGGATTTCTCCTTTAGTCCCTTAGTACTCTGGCACCATTTGCTTGTCATTCGGATCCTTGGTCTCTTGATGAGACCGGACGTACTCTAATTGGTACTTCAGAATGCAATGCTTAAATGCTTATACCGTAGTTCGCCTTAGGACGTGCCATTGTAACGCACTTAACGGATTGGACATGATTTTGCACCATCATATGTCCCCCTAGTTTCCAAGTATCTTAGTAGAAGATAGTTGTGGGACTATTGTTCATGGTTGGACAGTGTTTCCTCTGGGATGGGGTGTCCATCAGTCAATAGTAAAAATATAAAGGTTTTGGTCCGGGTCCCTTTTACACTTTCATCTGTATCCCCAATCTTCCCCCCCCCCTCTTTTTGTAAGATTGAGAATTTTCTCAAACTTGCAAAAAAGAGGTATTTTTGTAAGGGATTTGAAATTGAGATAAAAAAGGACGGGCCCGGTAGGTGCCATATCCGGCTTACCATGTAGGCACTAGTTTCGATGCGTCTAGTCCGTCTGGGAGCTGATGTCTTGACTTTTGTGGGGTTCTTTAATGCAAGCCAGGTGGCACCATCAATGCAACAGTTGGCATTTGCAATTTCCGAGAAGGGTAAATCTCTTTTAACCCTGGGGGTATTTTGGTAACTTCCAAGTTACTGTTCATCGTGACCGATGGGGATTTGAGCGGACATCAGTCAGTTTTCAATCCTTTATATAATTCCAAGTAAGTTCTCTTGATCCTTCGGTCCTCTTTGTAGGATTTTTCTTTGTTCTCTTATATTGACAAGTGGTTTCTTGTATATAGCAATAGTCGCCCATGTATGCTTTTTTCTCTTAAGTCTGGATTTTTCTGAATCGTAGAAACAATCTCATCCTTCTTTTCACGGACTTGAAAAACATACTTTAACGGACCTCGAACATCCGACTCTCAAACCTTACTGATTTAATCACTTTTCTCATAGGATGTCCGAGATGAACCTCGATTCGATCAAGCAGCAAGATGAGCCAGAGAAGATCATCGCCTATGACTGGGTTAGCTAGTCGGAGAAAAAAGCTCAAGAATCTTCTTCGAATCCTCCGATACTTATGATTCGTCAAGTGATTCCGATACATCTAGTAGTTCGGACGATGATTCTGAGGCAGATTCTTCTAGTGATTCCAGAAGTGAGGATGATGCTAAGACAGAAGAAAGGTCCGTCAATGGTGATGAAAGGAAGTCAGATGAATCTGTCATTCCGGACGAGTCTCAATGACAATCATCTCTTCAAGTGAGAGAGCGGGTGAGAAGACTTTCCGTCCGAAGAGGTGGGTCTTTGAGGGTCCATTGGTGACCGAGAATATCGTAACAGAGATTGGTCATCTGACAGTGGAGCGTCTGCCGAGAACCAATGTTGAGCATACAGATGAAAGAAACCGTCCTACTCCAAAATTACTTTTGTTCGAATCCGGAGTAGAGGAGAGAGTGATACCGAAATCGACTCAGCGAAGATTAATCCGTGAAGAAGAATAGACTCTAGAGGAAGCTCAAATGATTGGAAACAAGAATCACACCGAAGCTGGTCCTAGTTCGCGCCCTGCTCCCCCGGTTACAAAGCTGAAGAGAAGGGCTCTGGTCAAGGGTGGTCTGAAAGTCAAGGTTGAAGAGATCAAGTGGCCCAGATATTATTATGTTGTGGATCGTCCGGACCCTAACGGGGAAATGAACGATGGCAACTTCATTCCCAATCCCTTATGTGAGCTGACATATGAGGACTTAGTCGACATCCGGAGGAAGTGGGAGATTCCGGCTGAGATCGAGATGTTACTTCCTACCCCTGAGCAATTGACGTACAACGCTCTGCCAGGTTACATAGTGGTGAGAGAGGAAGATCTCAACCAAGGATGGAGACTTCCAATTGCCCCCGGACTATGCGACATATTGAATGGGCTCGGCTTGAGTCTAATGCAGGTTCTTCCCCCTTCGATGGGTTATTTAATGTGCTTTGGAGTACTATGCAAACTCCTTGACATTGATTTGTCTTTGCATAACTTTAAGTTGCTCCATTTGGTGGGCACTCCGCCAAAGACTTCGGAGTTCTATTTCTTCAATGCGCCTCCGAATTACGCGTATCTAAAAGATACTCCTTCTACTATTAGCATCCGCTGGTGGCGTAGGTTTTTCTACGTCCGCTATGCATTGAAAGAGGGCGAGCCTGAGGACAGCCGGAAACAGTTCAACGTGCTTAAGCATTTTATCCGGACGAAGATTCCGATATACACTCCGGACAAGAATGATATTCTTGTTTTGATGGAAGGCCTCCATAAGAAGAACACAGAGAGGAAATATTTCTTCCGGTTGATGGTCACTCAACCTATTCTTTATTTGGCCGGTCTTGCACCAGACTGTTTTTGTAACAATATTTACAACTTTGGTAGGTAGCTTCTTCTTGTTGTCTTATCTCTGCCTGTTTTATTCACTAACTCTTTTTTCCTTGTATGTCGTTTTGCAGAGTACTGGTTTTCATACGGCATGTCGAAGTTTTTGGCTTTGAAGGATGAGATGATGGCATTGCAGAGCTAACAACTCTTGGATCAGGTCCGGGCCAAGAAGATAGAGGTTCAGGCCACTATTCCCGGTCCTCATCCCAAAAACATAGCGAAGCACTATGTCAAGAAGGAGGCTATGGTTAAGGATGGAAGTCTCCGTTGAAGTTGGACGTGCCGAACAAAGATATGACAAACAAGGAGAAGAAAACCAAGGAAGAAAAGGGCAAGGAGAAGAAAGAAAAGAAAGAGAAGAAAAAGGAGAAGAAGGACAAAAGGAACGATCGCAAGAGGAAGAGATCCGAGGCTCATGATGACGAAGGACCGGAGGAGGTTAGTGGTCAGGCAGATCCTGAAAAGGATGCCGAGAAGGTGATGAAGAGGAGACTCTGAACGACGAAGAGATGCTTGACACCGGAGCTGGTGGTTCCGGATCTCAAAGGACTAGAGAGGAGTCCGATGCGCCATCTCCCCAAAAGATGGCCATGTTAAAGAAGCTTGGTGTGCAAGCCAAGATGGTGCATTGGATCAAAGATATGGGGTCCGTGGAGAGAAACAAAAAGGTTGCTGAGCTCGGGGTGGAGGTAAAATTCGAACATCCTTTATTATTATTGTTCCGTTGGTATCAATTTTGTTTGCTAACACTTGTGTTTATGTTGCAGCTGCTTTCTCTGTCTGTAGCTCTTAATGAGCTGGACGAACAGAAGGCTGATCCGGCTCAGAGGCAGAAGTGGAGATCTACAAGGGGCGATGGAAGCTTGCAGAGAAGAGAGCTGTTAAGGCGGAGGAGGAGCTCCGGGCAGTGACAGAAAAACTGTCCGAGTGCCAAGCTAGCTTGAAGTCCGAAATAGAGAACAAGGAGTTCTATATGGAAATGTCCCAAACATTCCTTGCGGACATTATTGAAGCGAAGAATTTTTTAATGGACAAGCTTCTAACTATCCGGATAGATGTGGCACGGGCCTTCATGAATTCCGTGGCCTACAAGACAGCCAAGGAGGCGAACATAAATGCTGGTCGGGCTGGCGGGTTTCAAGCTGCTATTGGCCAAGTAGCTCTGAAAGGATGGATCCCGGAAGGTGCTAAGTTGGCGGATCTTGGTCTTTCACACAAAAAGAATCACTTAGGTGAAGAGATTGCCTTGCCAAAGATTCAGAACAACGATTTTTACAGTGATGAGTTTGTCGAGCTCATCGACGTAACGAATGGGGCGGAGAAGAAGCTGCACAAGGGACCATATCTACCGAGCTTCATTCCGAACTTCCCCCGGTAGCTAGTGCAGGCTCCCTTTGCAACCTTTGAGAATTTTCATAAGAGGTGCTTCAAGCATCCTGGTCTGGTCAAGGGTTTGCTGGAAGTTACCGACATGTATGAATTGCTCAAGGAGGAGGCTTTGGCGGAGGAGGCTCGGCTTGTAGAGGAGAATACCAAGGAGGATGAGGCACGCAAGGAAAAAGCTGCCAAGCAGAAGGATCAACCCTCTGGGAGCACTCCCAAAGAACCTGCTACTTGATTTCACCAAGTATAGAAGACATGAGTATGCTCCGTGTAACTTGTAAATTCGGAACAAGTCTCTTATTAGAATATTTTTGTGCGGAGTATGCTCCGAGTATTTTGTAGAATTCAAGACAAGTTCTTCAATCCTACTCTTCGGATTTCTTTTGTTTAGATATATATGCATATCTTTTCTGCCCTCCTTCTTATTTGCTTATTATTCGGATCATTTGATAAAATGTGTTTAATCTTCATATTGGAAACTATGTTAGCTTCGTCCGGACATTAGGTGGTCGGACTTTTAATGAAGATGTTCGTAACATAATTGAGAAAAAAGAAGTTGTATTGATTCGAAGGGAAATCAACTATTACAACTACATGCAGAAGTGCCAAGATTCTTCGAACATGTGATTAAGTGGCCGAGAGGCGGCGTACTTAAGGACAAACTAGGTCCGGAAAAGTAAACAACAAGTAATAAAAAACAGCGTTCATCGGTTAGAGATGCAAGTGACCATCAACTGGGACTGCAGAGATCTATCCGGATCTTAAACTGTATTCAAAACAAAACTGCCAAATGACACTTGGTAAAAGGATTCAAGTCTTCTTCCAACATTGTACTTTTGAAGGTTTTGTCCGTTCCATGGGCGGCGGACTGCGCTTCCATCTTCTTCCAAATCATAACTCACGTTCACATGGGATCCAATAACCTTGCACGGACCTTCCCATTTTCCTTCGAGCTTTCCCGGATGTCCCAAGATGTCTGCCCTTCTCCATACTAGATCTCCAACTTGAATGTCTTTAGGGTGGACGTTCTTGTTGTAAGCTTGGGCAGCTAAGGCCTGGTATCGATAGATGTTTGCCAAAGCCGTGCTCCTATTGGTCTCTAGGGTGTCCAAATCGTGCATTCTCGCCTCATGGTTATCAGCACGCTGATAGCCCTGGATCCTAAGGGTTTCGATGGCAGCCTCTGACGGGATGACGACTTCTGATCCATAGACTAAACTGAACGAGGTTTCTTGGGTTGCAGTCCGGGAGGCCCATAACACTCCATCGAGATCTTCTACCCATCCACCGGACACTTTAGAAAGGCGTGTCTCAATCTGTTTGATGATGGTCCGATTGGTTACTTCTGTCTGACCATTAGCTTGTGGGTATCCAACGAAAGTGAACCTTTGCTCAATCTTGAGGCTTTTGCACTAGGTCTTCATCTTCTTTCCGGAGAACTGAGATCCATTGTCGGACACTAAGGTCCTAGGCACTCCAAATCTGCAAACTATATGTTCCTCCAGATGAAGTTTCGGATCGTGGTTTGATCAATTTTAGCAACAACCTCTGCTTCAACCCACTTAGTGAAATATTCCACAACAACAATTAGGAACTTCTTCTGATTCTTTCCCTTGGGCATAGGTCCGACAATATAGATTCTCCACTTATCAAAAGGACAAGTGATGTTAGATAGCTTCATCGGAACTGTTGGCTGATGAGTTGCATTGGCGTACTTCTTGCAGTCCAAGCATCTACGGACATACCAGGCGCAGTCTTTGTCCACTGTCGGCCAATAGTATCCCAGGCGGATAACTTTCATCGCCAAAGCACTGGCTCCGGAATGGTTGCCACATTCTCCATCATGCAATTCTTCCAATACTGTTCTTGCCTCTTGTGGATCTAAGCAACGCTGCTCTATGCCTCTATAGGATCTTCTATATAGATCATTTCCACGAAGGAAATATCTCAATGACCTTTGTTGTACTCTTCTTGCTTCATCTTTGTCATCCGGGAGGACGCCCTCAGATAGATACTTCGCAATGTCGTTTCTCCAGCCTTGTTCGAAGGTAATGGCTAATACTTCCGGAGTGCTGACCGTGATTGACGGAACTCCTAAACTCATCTGTATAACAATTCTGGTGTCAATGTCTCCTGAGGCGGATGCATACCGAGACAAAGCGTCCACTCGGTCATTATTGTCCCTGGCGAACTTAGTGAGACTGAAATGTTCAAAATTCTTGATTTCATTCTTCAACATGGCCAAGTACTTAGTCATGGACTCATTCGTGGCCTGGGATTCGCCGGATAGGTGTGATTCCACTAGTTGTGAGTCCGCGAAGGCTTGGATCTTTTTTACTTCAAGGCATTTTTCCATTCGGAGTCCTACTAGCAAGGCTTCATACTCCGCCTCGTTGTTGGTGACTTTGATGTCAAGTGTGATGGCATATTCAAGTTCTGCACCCGAGGGACTCTTGAGGAAGACTCCGATCCCTCCAGATCATCCGGTAGACGAGCCATCAACAGTGAGTGTCCATAGATTACCATGATCCACCAAAGGTTTGTATTTGGGTGCTTCTATGAATTTTGATCTCTTGGGCAGAGGTTCCTCGGAAACTTCATCATCCGGCAAGTCGTCACTCGTGATCCCAAAATTTTTGTCCCCCTGGTTGGTTCGGATATCTCACAAAGAGTGGGGTCTGCATCAATCATATGGACATCATTTATTCCAGTAGTGAGTATCAGAATGTCCGGATCCTGATTATGATCATGAGGTGGTTTCTTATCATCCTTCCTGTCCGGATATCCTCCTAAAAAGTCTGCAATCACTTGGGCCTTCTTTGCAGTTGGAGCCTGGTAGTCGATCTCATGTTCACTGAGCTCAATTGCCCACTTGGCTAGTCGTCTGGACTGTTCTGGCTTTCCTAGCACTTTCTTTAATGGTTCACTAGTCAGGACGATGATTTTGTGAGACTTGAAGTAAGGCTTTAACTTCCTTGCGGTATGAACAAGTGCATAGGCAAACTTTTCTATTTCCAGATATCTTGTCTCTGCTCCGGACTAGGCCTTACTTAAGTAGTAAATTGACTTGTGTTCACTGTCTTGAATCCGGACCTGGACTGAACTGATTGCATCTTCACTTTGTGCCAAATAGAGGTAGAGTGGCTCGGACTCTATTGGCTTTGATAGAAGAGGCGGACTGGTAAGGTACTATTTCAAATTTTGAAAGGCTAGTCTGCATTCTTCGGTCCATTCAAACTGCACATTCTTCCGGAGAACTTTGAAGAATGGGAGATTCTTCTCAGCGGATCTTAAAATGAAACGACTTAGGGAGATCACCTTTCCCACAAATTTTTGTACTTCCGCCAGACAAGTGGGGTGCGGAAGATCTTGTATGGCCTTGATCTTTTCTGGGTTGGCTTCAATTCCCCCTCTATGTCACTAAGTATCCCAAGAACTTTCCTCCCTTAACTCTGAAGGTGCATTTTGCTGGATTGAGTTTCATGCCATATTTCCGGAGGATGAAGAAACACCTACTAAGGTAAGCAATGTGATCCTCCTCTGTTTTGCTTTTGACAAGCATGTCGTCCACATATACTTCCATGGTTTTCCCAATCTCTTCTGCAAACATCTTGTTGACCAACCTTTGGTAGGTTGCTCCTGCGTTCTTCAATCCAAAAGGCATTACTACAAAGCAATAGACTGCTCCGCAGGCGAAGAAGACGGTCCGCTCTACGTCCTCTTTGGCCATCCGAATCTGATAAAAGCCTTTATAGGCATCCATGAAATGTAAGAGTGCGCAACCCGCGGTATAATCTACTAGTTGATCTATCCGAGGTAGTGGATACGGATCCTTCGGGCAGTATTTGTTGAGCCTTGTGAAGTCATTGCACATTCTCCACTTTCCTCCTGGTTTTTGGACAAGGACTACGTTGAAAATCCAATTGGAGTACCGGACTTCTCGGATATGTCCGGCTTTGAGGAGTCCGTCCACTTCCGCTTTGATGATGGCATCTTCTACTGCACTGAAGTCCTTCTTCTTCTGATGGATGTGTGTGATCTTAGGATCCATGTTCAATCGGTGAACTGCCACTCTTGGATCTATGCCGGTCAAATCATCAGTCTTCCAGGCGAAGACGTCCGCATTTGCTTTGAGGCAAGCAATCAAATTGATTTCCACTTCGGACTTCATCTTTGTGCCAATCCAGACCTTTTTCTCGGGGTCCGTCGGATATATCTGAATTTCTTGATTGCTTCATTTGGTTCAAGCTTGCTTTTTGAGCCAAAAATGTTCTTCTAAGACGGAGCAGTGGTGATTGAAGGAATCACCTTGAAATCTTCCAACTCCATAACACCAAGTGGTTTTGACATGCTTATGGGGCTTGGCTTCTGAATAGAGTGTCGAATCATGAAAACACCTCCATGTGGCACTATATGTGGCTCACCTCTGTTGCTTTCCAAAGGGAGAGTTGGAGTAGACATCCTTCTAGTAGACATTGTGTAGCACTTCCATGCTTCGACGATGTTACCTACTTCTTGTCCGACTCTATGGACAATAGGAAACTTGATACGGGTGTGGAAGGTGGACAGAATGGCTCTGAACTGTCGGATCTCAAGTTTTCCAAATAGTATGTTGTAATCAAATGGAGTGTCAACAACTAGGAAGCAGATGTTGTGAGTTGCTCTAACTGGAGCTTTTCCCATGAAAACTGGCAGGACAATGCATCCTAAGGGTTTTATTTCATTTCCACCAAACCCTGTCAAGTTACTTACAACACTTTGAATGGCAGAGTTCGGTATCCTCATCCGGCCCAACGTGTCCGATGAGATGATGGTGGCGGAGCTTCCTCCATCAATTAAAACACGATTAATAGTGAATCCACTAATTGTTAGAGAGATTACCAAGGGAACGTCCGGAAGAATGGTGTCTCCGCCTCCAGCTGTTCTCTGAGGGACTTCACTTTCATCAAATGTTATAACGTTGGTTCCTGATGGGATCTCCGGACCATAAGCAACGTTAAACACTTGCAAGTCTATTGCAGTTCTTTCCCTTGCATTTCTGCTATCCCCTCCTGCGGGTCTGCCTGCAATGTAATGGATCACACCTCATTGGGGTATGTTGTCCTGGTGACCTTGATATCTGACATTTGGTGGCGGAGGAAGTGCTTGGACATGATCATGATTCCTGTCATTCCAAGCTTGTTCTGTCCGCTCGTGCCTGGATGCATCGCATACATTGACAGCAAATCCATCCAAGAATTTGTTCTGTGCTTAGTGTTCCACTTCATTCTTGAGAAATGAGCATTTTTCAGTGGTATGTCCTCTTCCTTTGTGGAATTCGCAGTACTCATTGGATGTTTGAGACTTCTTTGAATTTGGCATTGGTCTCGGCCAACAGATATCACACCCTTTGCTAGTGAGATAAGCTAAGATTTCAATCCTTGAATGGGTGAGCGGAGTGTACTCACTGTACCTATCCGGGGGAGCTCGTCCGTCTTCTCTTTCTGGCCTATTCCGATTTTGGAACTTGTTCTTTTTCTTCTTCTCGTAAGGTTTCTTTGGCTCCTCAACTTGATCTAGCTTATCGATTGGATCAGTGTCCATCGGTTCTGCCTGGTCGTCTGGAGCATTACCTTTACCTTTTGTATTTGTCCTCAGTCTTCCGGATAGGCAAATTCTTCTGGAAATCCTCTGCGTAAATGCCTTTTCACAGATTTCCTCTAACTTCTGTTCGGTTGTGATTTTCTCCTCGGACAAAAGGAATCTGAGGCGTCAACTTGTAGTGTTGGCATACAACTGTGATACTCGGACCGCCACAGAATGTTTCTCAACTTCATCAACTGCAGAAGAAAATCGGATGAGGAAGTCCCGGACGTCCTCATTCTTCTGCTGAACGACGGAACCTAGTTAGCAAACTGGTCGCTTCCTCTTGACCGACCGCTCAAAACAATTTCAAGAACACCTCCATTAGTTGGGAGTGTTAGTAAATATGATAAGAATTATCTCTAAGATAGCGCAGCGGAAGTTTGAAAATTTTCTTAACATATTATAAATCATGCTCAAGATTATATGACACGGGTTGATACACTTACTGAATCGGATCAACCGGTAGTTCGTTCTGTTCGTTGATGAGATAAAGCTCAACGATTTGCTCGTCTGTAAGGGAAGCAAGATCGTCTGAGTAATCCTCGAATTCGAACGCGTCAAGCTCTTCGTTAGAATGATTCATGCACAACTTCCAGACCTTGGTATCCACGGATCGTTGTAAGCCAAAGTCGCTAGAAAGACCTTATTCGAAATCTGGAGATGGAGATGGAGAAAATATGCTAGAGATATTCTGTGGAGGATATTGTGTAATTAGCTAAAATACAATGACTTGTATTTATAGCAAAATCCCCTAACCAAATTTTCATGTAGAACTCTAAACCAATTAGGTATCTAATT
>JAQRGC011562682.1:0-10085 GCA_028659135.1 Plantago lanceolata | reverse complement strand
GAGAGAGAGAGAGAGAGAGAGAGAGAGAGAGAGAGAGAGAGAGAAACGTATAGAGAGAGAAACAACCGATTTCACCGCCGCCGTTTCATCTTCGTAGATCGATTGTACACAGCAACGTAGAGAGAGAATCTATCTAGGTCGATCGCCATTGACAGTTTCTACTGTTTCCTTCTCTCTACAATTTTGTTCTCCAAAAGATGATTTTCTATCGCCATTGACAGTTTTGTTGTGTATTTGGATGTTTTTATCGGCATTGAAGGTATGTGAAGCCTGTTCATCGTTTTCATCTCGTGTTACTATGATTTTGTTGTTTATTTGGGGTTTAGGGTTTGTAATCTGTGTTCTGTATGTGTGTGGTGGTTTTCTGTTTCTTCATGCCGTTTTTGAGTTCGTGATTTTCGATTTTAAGCGTTTAATATCTCCTGTTGTTATTTTTGTGTATTGTTTGTTCATCATGTTAATCGTCGAGTGACGAGGGCAATGGCGGGGAAGAGTGCTTCTAGTGATGATGTGAAGGGGAACAAACAGAACCGTTTATCAACTGTTTGAGGTCATAGTTGTTATTATTTTTAAAATAGAACATAGATTCATGTCTGAGATCATATATTGTTTTGGTGATATCATAGTATGTCTGTTTTAGATCATAGTACTTTTTCTTTGGAACATGGGGGGTTTGTTTTGATCGGTTAGTTTTTCTTCTCTCGTTAGTAGTAGAAGGATTTGGAGGTGTTTAATTTGATTAGAACCTAGAAACTAATAAAAAAAGAGACGCATTTAGTGATAGAGAAAATTGTTTCTGCTTGGTGCTACTGTTTTGGCTTTCTCGGGGAAGAATATCATGTTGAATGGAGTAGCACTAATTACTTAATATTATTAGGAGTTAGCAGTGTCACAATTAGTAGTAGTAGGAATATTTGTAACATCAAGGTTAGTAGTAGTAGTAGGAATATTAGTAGTTGTAATTAGTAGTAGTAGTAGGAATGTGTTATACGGTTTTAAGGAGTTAAAATAATTACCTATGTTGGTTAGATTATTATCTATGTTTCGTTTGATATATTCTATGTTCTCTGCATTTTTACGTTATTACACATGTTTCTAACTATATGTTCCACGTTTTTACATTATTGTCCATGTTCCTTTTATTATGTCCTATGTTACTGTTTTAAATATCTTATGTTCTTATATTTTGATTTTTAGTGTATCTTAATGTTGTTTTGATTATTGTCCATATTTTTTGGATTATTGCCTATGTTCCTTACAATATTGTCTATATTTGTGTTTTTGTTTTTGTAGATGATGTGCCACGGAAGAGAAAAGAGGTGAAAATGAGGAGGAATTGATGAAGGTGATGAAGATTTAACTATAAAAGACATAATAGAGAGAGTAGAGAGAGTAGAGAGATATAGGGAAGGGAAGTTGACCAATTTAATTGTGGGGTAGGAACAATGTTGTAGAAAGTATTTGTTTTGTTGAACATCGTAAACTGTAAGTTGTAGAACATTGAATATATCATTTATTTTTATCTTTTTGATAATATTGCCTATGTTTCATTATATATTGACATGTAAAAATACACTCTATGTTTCCAGCAAAATTGTCTATGTTCTATAAAATACAAACCATGTTCTTAATCTGTCTGTTATGGCAGCAAAATTGTCTATGTTCTATATAATACATACCATGTTCTTAATCTGTCTCTTATGAATGATGCAATGATTCATTATATAGACATGATTAATTTCTCAAACATAGGCGACAAACATAGATAAACATAGGCGACAAACATAGATACTATTTTCATAAACATAGATACTATTTTCATAAACATGTGTAGTATGTGCAGAAACATGGATACTATTTTTACAGTCTTTCCAGGAACATGGATTCTATTTTTAAAAGTTTCAACATAAACATAAATACTATTTTCTCAAACATAGTCGTCATTAGTAGAAACATAGATACAATTTCCATGAACATAGATACTATATCCATAAACATATGATACATTTGCAAAAACATGGGGGTAAAAATCCCTCTGTCACACAATGAGAATTCTAATATCAAGGTCTACTGAATAGGACCATACAGAATCCCAAATTATAATCAGACCCAGAATTTCAATGACCACAATCAGAATTTTGAATGCCCCATACATAATCCCCTATGTTCTGTAAGAAGTCACCTATGTTCTCTAACAAGTCATCTATGTTCTCTAACAAGTCATCTAAATGTAGATTTCATGAAACTTTTATGTTCTCCAATATTCCCCATGTTCTCAACAATATTGTCTATATTTTCACCAATATTACCCATATTCTCACCAATATGCTTAATATTGTGTAATTCTCTGTTTTTTTAACTGATTTCATGAAAATTTTACTTCCTGCGATATTCCCCATGATCTAAAAAATATTGCTTAAAATTTCACCAATATTACCCATATTTTGTTAAGAATATTGTCCATATTTTTAACAAAACTGTCCATGTTCTTAAAATTTGGACAGGACTGCATTGCTTGGAGACAAACAATGAACAGAAGATACTGTGAACACTATGATTGGAGACAAATTTGAGAGGAAAGTGAAGAAACCCAAAACTACTGAGTTTATCCTACAACCACACAAATACTTGTTGTAATTATTTTAAGAAACGTGAACACTATTTCTTGTACCTCCAGACAAAAGTATTTGTTCTCATTAATTTCGTATGATTTGAATAATTTTCACATGTTCTGATTTGAGCAAAAAGTATTAGAAACATGGGTACAGTTTTCACAAAACATGTGTGACATTTGTAAAATAATAGATATTATTTTCACTTACACAGATAGCATATATATAAACATGGCTACTATTTTCATAAACATGAGTAGTATTTGCATGAACATGTATATTATTTTCTCAAACATAGTCGTCATTAGTAAAAACATAGATACAATTTCCATGAACATAGATACTATTTCTATAAACATAAAATATAATTGCAAAAACATAGGACAAAAATTCTTATGTTACACAATCAAAATTCCTATATCAGAACAGAAGGAACAAAAAGTTTACAAATGAGTAATGGAACCTTGTGGAAGCTAACGTCGCCGACGAAACCGAGCTTCGTAAAAGCAGAGGCGAGGTCCGTACACGCGTTGACTCGTTCGACCATGAAATTGGAATCCTCCGGCAAGGACATCAGAAACACGTCATATTGTGGTCAATCAAGCCAACGACCTGCTTCCTCTGAATCAATGCATACAGATATGTAGGCGCAGAAAGCTGCAGCAAGGTGTTGGATTCCAGATCTGGAGGAGATCGACATTGGCTGCCAGATCTGTGTTTCAGATCTAATTTCACGTCTAAGTGTGTGTTTGGTGTGTTTTTGTTATAACCCGGTTCCAACCGGGTCACACTGGATCCGCGAATTTTAATGCAATTGGTAAATTGCACATTAGTCCAGTCTCTCCATAAGTTAAAAATAGACCGTCTCTTATGAGACTTTGCGTAAGTAAATAGAATAAAATTACGGGGTATTACAACAAAAATATAACCTAACTTCGGTCCCATAAAACAACAACAAAGAAAATCTCCTTGCAGATCAAATCAGACAACAACAACGCAGCAAACTTCAGAACATGAAACAGAGCAACACAAAATTTTAGTGGTTCTGTCAAATTGAGCTACATCCACGAGAATCAACTCCAACGATTCTTATTGATCGAGAAACAATACAAATACAAGATCAATTTCACATAAACTAAACAACAAGCTCAATCTTTTGCTAATCTCTCGGTAAAATCTCCTAGAACCCTAATTCCTCTCTGTAAGTGATTACACAAGAAATTAGGCTGAATTGATATAAAAAGACTAAAGTGAGTAAGGCTATGTTCTTTTCATCTGAAAACTCATTATTTTCAGTTCAGTTCTGTTCAGTTCTGTTCAGTCTTGCTTAGTTATAATTTGTACTGCACTTCAGTTCTGTTCAGTTCTGTTCAGTTCAGTTCAATTCTGTTCAGACGAAAAGAATAGAGCCTAACAAGTAAGGAATGAACTGCAGAGAAGAATTTATGTTTATGCCGTTGCAACTTGCAACTGCTAAGAACTGGTTGATTCACTTGAGCGGGTTGAGAGTTTGTTATCTTAACAAACTTTCCTTCTCAACCGAAGAAATAAAATCTCGGCCGCACGTTAAAATCACCAGATCCAATCTTAACAACATAACAGTGAAAAAAAATATGAGAGGGAAAGGTAGAGAGAGAGGGGGAGATAAAAGGTCAGGGCTATTCCGGACAGTAAATCTCGGTTTTAAACCGCCGGAATCTAGGAATTCCGACTGGTTCTCCAGGCAGGGAAGACTGATGAAGGACGGGAGCAATGATCACCACTGGATGCGATCGTACAGGGGTTATGGGGGATACATCTCGACCGGAGAAGTCTATTCGACAAAAAGAGAGTTTGCGGGGAATCGCAGAACTCAGCTTCCTCAGTTTGAAACAGCAGAGAATACAAACGATTGGATCGAAGTTAAATCCAGAAGAACGAGAGAAAGGGAACGGGAAGAAAAGATTTGGAATAGTACAATCGGCAAGAAATTTCTAAACGTCTATGTTGCAAATTTCCCGGACGATTGGACGAGCCAGGACGTGAAGGAGGCTATGGGGAAAGTGGGAAAGGTAGTAGAAGCAGTGGTGCCCAAGAAGAAGAATATCGAAGGGAAAACTTTTGCGTTTGTCCGGTTTGAGAAAAGTAGTGAGGACGAAAAATTGGTACAGAGAATCAAAGGATTATGGGTAGGCCTCAACAAACTCCTAGCAAATGTTGCTAAATTCGACGATAAGAGGACACTGGAGGAAAGCAGACCTCATGAGAGAACTCAACGAGGAGTCCAGAAGGCAAGTCTAATACAAGAAGTTCAAAGTTCTTATAATAGGTTCGCGATTCCTACTGAATATGATATGGAAGATGACAAGAAAGAGCACTATGGTTATCAAAGCAAGAGGAAATCATATCAAGTATGGAGGGAAATAACTAACAAAAGTTCAGCAGAAGTGGATGCGACTGGTATGCATTCGTTGGTGGCGCCCAATTCAAAGCAGGTATTACAGCAGGAAGAAATTTTAGTGAATAAATTAGAAAGGCTTCACAGTGAGCAAAAGAAAGGTACTCAGGTAAAGAATCAAAAAGTGGAGAAAATTTTAGGTGATGATAATGAAGTGGGTGGAGCTATTAAAAAGCCAAAGGAAAGTCGGTTGGTAAGGCAGCAGGATCCCAAAGCAGGTGAAGCTAAAAGTCTGGATATCTCTGATGGCACCATTAGGGAGGTCAAAAAAGACAGTGACTTGGAGTGGGCAGAGAATTGTATAGTAGTAGAGCTACGAAAGAAAATGGAGAGTAAGCAATTAGAGAACATACTCGCGGCGAACGGACATAAAGGCTTTTTTGTAAGTCAAATTGCACATGATTTGTGGATATTAAACAACGATTTGGCGGCCAGATGGAAACTAATGCATGAGGAGAGAGACTGGTTAAAACAATGGTTCCTTTCGCTAAGACCTTGGAGGAAGGCAGACGTCAATGCAAAGAGGGAGGTCTGGGTAAATGCGTATGGGATACCATTACATGTTTGGAACGAAAGGACTTTCAGAGACATTGGTAGCCACTTTGGGAAAGTGATGCAAGTGGATAATAATACTATTTCACAGAGGGAATTGAGGTGGGCAAGGATCCTGATCGAGACTTCTCTCGTGGAGGTAATTCGTAAGAGAACTTCTATTACGCTAGAAGGACTAACATATCCAATTTGCATAGTAGAAGAAGCCTTCCCGTTCACATGTAATGTTGGAGAAGGAAAGAGTAGAAGATTTAGTTCGTCTGGGGGAAGTGACACAGAGTCAGACCAAACTGATTCTTGCTCGTGGAAGTCTTCAAGTGATTGCGTGGACGATATCTCCGAAAGTGATTTCTCTGATTGGCAGTACGAAGAAAACATGGGTAATTCAGTGGATTCCGAGCCAAATGAAGATGACATGGATGAGGTTGAAAAGTTTTTGCGAAACTATTAGAGGAAAAAAGGACCAAGGAGGGACTGAGGCACGTTAACAATGATCAGGCTAACCAGGTCAGGACTCCGGGTGAGAAGAATCATCAAGTAAATGAGGTGAGTTGTACTGAAACTGAACCAGTGGTTCGAATTGTTGAGTCAAATGTGATGGTTGACCAGAATCAGGCTAAGGATATAGCTAAAGGCTCCAAAATTTTTGCTGGTTCTGGAAATCAGTTTGATACTAGGTTAACTACTGGAATAACCAAGGAGCAGGTTTCGGTGGAGTCAGAAACACAGTGTGATTCAGAAATTCCCGCAGAAATTCCAGCCTTGGGAATTAAGGAAAATCCTAGTGCGGTTCAAAGTTCAAAACCTTACAAAAAGTCAGTCCCAAGAAAACCGAAAGGGACTAAGGAGCAGGATAGTATTGCTCAAAAGACTCGGTTCGAGGAGTGGCGGGAATTCGTGAAGGGGTTGAACAGAGGAGGTGAACAATGTCGACCTCCTGTAAAACTGAAAAAGAAGAGCAGGAAAAAGCAGGGGCCAGCAAAGAAATCTTTAAACAGGCAGAAAAAATTTAGTTCGGCGCCAACTGACACTTTGTTTACTTTGGAAGAGGCGGTGAATACGTCGACAGACATTGGTGTCAATATGGGTATACTGAGTCAAGGAAATGTGAAGAAAGCAGAAAAGTTGTTTGGGGAATGGGAAGAGAGAGATAGAAAATTCAGCGAAGAGAGCTCCGGTCTGGGTAAGAAATCAAGTGGATCATGAAGATGGTGTCGTTTAATATAAGAGGTTTGGGGGGTTTGAAAAAGAAAAAAGAGATTCGGAAATTAATTAAGGAAGAGAGGGTGACTTTTATTTGCATTCAAGAAACAAAGAAAAAAGTGTGTGATAGAAACTTGGCAGAGATAATTTGGGGAAATGAGGATTTTGATTTTGCCTATTCGGGTTCTACGGGAGCTTCGGGTGGTTCGGGTGGTCTCTTGTGCATTTGGGATAATTCCTTTATCAAAGAAAACATTTGGGGGGCGGATGGTGTATTGAGAATCATAGGTAAATGGAAAGGGAAGTCGATGGAGATTTTGAACATCTATGCACCTTGTGATGAAAAGAAAAAACGGACTCTTTAGGACTTAGTAAGGAAGAGAATAGAAGAGGAGGAAGATAAGGAAAAATTATGGTGCGTGTGCGGGGCTTTTAATGCAGTACGGAGGAAGGAAGAGCGAAAAGGGAAGATGGAGTTGATATGAAAGATTTTGATGAGTTCATAATTCACTCACATTTGGTGGATCCTCCGCTCTTACGGAGGAAATTCACATGGTATAGAGGTAATGGTGAGAGTGCGAGTCGACTTGATAGATTCCTTATCTCCGAAAGTTGGCTTAAGGAGTGGCCTAACACTTTGCAAGTAGGATTGAAGAGTAGCTTGTCGGATCATGTGGCAATCACTCTTGGTGAAAGGACGAAGGATTGGGGCCCTAAACCATTTCGCTTTATTAATAGTTGGGTGAAGGAAAAATATTTCAAAGATTTAGTTAAGAAAGAATGGGGCTCTATGGAAATCAAAGGGCGGGGGAGTTATGTGTTAAAAGAAAATTTGAAAAATTTGAAGAGTGGGTTGAAAGCTTGGCATGGGAGTCATCACATTGGATTAGCTTTGCAAATAAAGGACTTGGAACAACAACTTAATGATAGAGACATGCTTTTAGAAGCTGGGAGTGATGATGAGCAAATTCAGAGGTTAGTGGATGGTGGCCATCAGCAGAGTAATGCTACTGTGACAAGTGGCTGCAGCCGACATTTTGGAAAGTCAAAGGCGCTGTGTGGTTCGGGCGGTGCCGAACAGTTGGATGATGGAAATGATTTTATTGATGCAGGCACGGTTTCTGGGACTGACCAGTCGGTCTCTTCCAGTGTGAGGTCTACTATGAAATTGAACACTTTGGTTAAGCTCACGGAATTAAGGCAGAAGCATGAGAGCCTGTGCAGGCAACAATCCAAATTGAAATGGATTAAAGACGGGGATTCTAATTCCTCGTTTTTTCATAAGTGTCTAAAGTGA
This sequence comes from Plantago lanceolata, assembly GCA_028659135.1. NCBI lineage: Eukaryota > Viridiplantae > Streptophyta > Magnoliopsida > Lamiales > Plantaginaceae > Plantago > Plantago lanceolata. Next base: position 1,984 of record JAQRGC011562682.1, on the reverse strand, counting down.
AAAGGAAAGGGGAGAGGTTTGACAGGGGTACGGATAAATGGAAGGTGGTTTGAGGAAGTGCATGAAGTTAAAGAAGAAATTCGGAAGCATTTTGAATCCTTGTTCAATAAAGGAGATAGCCTAACTTTCAATATTGCGGGGCTACACGGAAAGATGATTGATGAAGATGTGAATGAGAGCTTAGAATCCAGTTTTAGTGAGCTCGAGGTCTTGGAGGCTATCATGAGTTGTGGAAATGATAAGAGTCCGGGTCCCGATGGGTTCGGGGGACTTTTCTTCAAAGATTGTTGGGAGATTATAAAGGAGGATGTGATGAGGTTTTTCAATGAATTCCATGCAAATGGAAGACTATGCAAAGGATTGAATAACACTTTCATCACTCTAATCCCAAAATGTTCAAATCCGGTAAATATAAGTGAGTATAGACCCATTTCTTTGGTAGGGGGGGGGGGTGTACAATATCTTATCAAAATTGCTTTCGAAACGGTTGGGGAAAGTGTTGGGTAATGTTATCTCCTCTACTCAATCGGCTTTTGTGAGCAACCGGAATATTTTAGATGGAATCCTCATTGCAAACGAAGTAATTGATGAGGTAAGAAGGAAGAAAGGGAAGATGTTCTTGCTCAAGATTGACTTCGAAAAGGCATATGATTCGGTAAAGTGGGATTTTCTTTTTGAAATGATGTCTTTGATGGGTTTTGGGGACAAATGGATCCGGTGGATGAAGGAATGTGTTACTACGGTCCGAATGTCCATTCTTGTCAATGGCTCACCGACCAAAGAGTTTGACACCTATAGAGGATTAAGGAAAGGGGATCCGTTGTCTCCATTCTTGTATCTTATTGTTGTGGAGGGTCTAAGCCGGATGATTTATAAAGCTTGTGATCAAGAAGGTTTTGAACCTCTAGTAATTGGAAAGGAAAAAGTAGAAATCTCTCACTTGCAATATGCGGATGATTATCTTATTATGGGGGTATGGAGTGAGAAGAATTTGAAGATCATAAAGAGTGTTCTTAGGTGTTTTGAGTTGATTTCGGGGCTCAAAATAAATTTTAAGAAAATCAGCCTTTATGGGGTCGGAGTGGAGGCGCGGGATGTGGATTTGGGTGCCTCGTTACTAAATTGCCAAAGTGGGGAGGTTCCTTTCCTTTATCTTGGGTTACCAATTGGAGGGAGTCATAAGAGGATACAAAGATGGGTAAAGGTGAAGGAAAGTTTTGAGAGAAGACTTGGAGCATTGGAAAATCGCTATCTCTCGATGGGAGGAAGATTAGTGGTTGTAAATGCAATTTTGTCATCTCTACCCACCTATTATTTGTCGTTCTTTAGGGCCCCTCAAAAAGTGTTGAACACACTCAAGAGCTTACAAAGGGATTTCTTTTGGGGTAAGAAGCTATCTAGTGAAAATCGAAAAATAGCTTGGGTAGGGTGGAAACAAATTTGTCTTACAAAGGAGGAAGGTGGGTTAGGGGTAAAAGATCTTGATAAATTCAATTTGGCCTTACTTGGCAAGTGGGCATGGAGGATTTTGAAGGGAGGTGATGATCTTTGGCTACAAGTGATACGTTCCAAGTATGGGGAGTTTTGAAGTAATGTGAATCTTCGGAAATCAAATGGGGATTACCTCTCTCGTCCGTCTTGGTCCGGATGGTGGAGGGACTTGATAAATTTGATTGGAAAAAAAGAGTGGTTCCAAGGCAATTGTGCTTTTAATGATGATGACAATTCTTGGACTTGGGAAGGTGATGGAAGTAATGCTTATTGATGAACGAGATTGTCAGTCTCGAACAACAAATGAATTTTACTTAAGCCAAAGGGCAACTCACAACTACACAAAAACTAGTAGTGTAGAGGCAAGATGACCTCGAGTGTCGATCTCAAAGGACTACACTAGCTTTGTTTCAAATACTTTGTAAATAATCAACAAACTAAAGGAATGAAGAAGTGAATAACAATTAGAGATGAGAGCTGGTGATAATACGAT
>JAQRGC011562601.1:0-11279 GCA_028659135.1 Plantago lanceolata | reverse complement strand
TAAATTTTCAAGAATGAGGTATTTTGACAGAGGATATGAGTTACGGGTGTAAAGAAACGAGTCTGAATAGAAAATGACATCCGGGATGGTAATATACGGTTGGGGCATTGATTGTCCGCTTCTGCATGGTGAAACTATCTGGCAGTTGACACGTATGTCTGTTCGAGACATGTGTTCGTGCAGTGTAATGAGAGTGAATTAGGTTTCACTGTTTTACCAGAGGGGTATTTTGGTAACTTCTTTGCGGGTAACCATCATGACCGTTGATAAAGGGGCACGTGTCACTTGGTTAGCGGCGGATGGGGGATGTGACGTTTGGTATCCCCGAGGTACCCCCTTATAAATAGGGTTTTATGGCTTTGCTGATCTCATTTCACACACTTAGTCATTTGTAGAGAGAGAAATATTGTCAGAGCAAGGGTTTCGGCTAGCAAGAGAAGGAGATCACACAATCCGACCGGACGATCAAGTTTCGAAGCGAATCTACCAGTCTTCATTCAATCAAGTACGTACTCTTTAATTGTCTTGTATTTTCTTGTCTCGTGTATGATCGGACATTCCTTAGGTAGTGATAACCTAGGAATCAGTCTCTCTCTTGGACCGAACATTTAGATCCTTGGATCAGAATTCTTTCGTGTGGATCACGGACATCTTACTCTTCATTTAGGATAATCCCTCCTTCTAACTTTCGTAACTCTTACGTAGGATGTCCGGGATTCAAGCCGATGCGTCCGTGGACCAGGCGCCATTGGAAGAGCGCGCTGAAGTGATTGAGCTCTCGGACGGCGAGAATGCTCAACCGGAAGTTGCGAACACCTGGGTTGAAGAAGATGAATCGGAAACTTCATCATCTGGGGATTCAGATGATTCCGATGATAGTGATGATTCGGACGACTCTGATGCGGACTCAAAATCGTCCGACGAGGATGATATCCCCGATCCCAAAGTCACAGAAAATACCACTATTGAGTTCGGCAATCCTACCGTCGATCGCGGTGCCGTCGCGATAGAAGAGGAAGGTGATGAGACTGGCCATCCCATTCCTGATATTTCTCAATTAGAGTCCGGAACTCAAGAACGAGTATCTCTGGTTAGGAGGCAACTGATAGGGCAACTGGATGAGGTGGAAGAAGATGAGGAGGAAGAGGAAGCCGATGGATGGAAACTGGTCGACTGTCCAATCCAGAGGGATTCCGAATGTGTGAATATAAAGGGTAGGACAGCTGCAGAGAGTAGTCGTGCCGGTTCGAAGAGAAAGAGGAAGGCTCCGGTAGCCAGGGGGACTGCTAAGAAAACGGCTGAGGAGATAAAGCATCCCCGGACCTACGATGCCGTTGAATGTCCGGATCCTTACGGCGAACAAAATAAAGATAACGTTCTTCCGACGAATTTGAGATGTTGCTTCCGACGGAGAAGCAGTCCTTTTATAATGCCCCTCCCGGCTACATAACTGTCCGGGAGGAAGATTTATATCTGGGGTGGGCACTTCCGGTGGCTCCGGAATTGAGGGCCATTTTGAACTGTTTAAACCTTCCGCTGATGCAGGTTTTTCCAACCGCATTAGGTTATCTAATGTGTTTCGGTGTTTTGTGCAAGAGGATAGGCATAGACATCACCTTTGAGAATTTTCGCCTCTTGCACACCATCAAGAACAGTCCAGCGAACCCGATGTTCTTTACCTTCAATGCTCGGCCCAACTACACTTTTCTTGAAGATCCGCCATCTAATTTGAGCTTGAGATGGTGGACACGTTTCTTTTACGTCCTGTATGCTCTACAGGAAGGACAAAGCGATTCCGAACGGACTGAATTTAAACTTAGGAAAAGGTTTATCCGGCATGCCTTGCCTCAATACGTTCCGAGTGAGGATCAAATCCCCTTGTGGATGCAGAGTATGCACAAGTCTATGCGCCCGGAAAAGTATTATTTTAATATGCTTATATGTCCGCCTCTTCCGTATTTAGCCAGTTTAGCTCCGGAATGTCCTTGTAGGAAGAAATATGATTTCTGTAAGTAGGGTAGTTTCTTTCCGCCTTCTCATTATGTTTTTCTTATTTTCTTCGGAACTAACACCCATTTTCTCTCCTTGCAGCTTATTGGTTTCGATACGGAATGGATACCTTCCTTGCAAAGAAGCGGGCGGTGATGGCTAAGCAGAACCAGGAGATGATTGATAAGGTCCAGAAGAAGACTATCAATGTTCAAGCTGCATTACCGATGAGTAACCCGAAAAATATGTCCGTGTTCCAGGAGGAGGAGGAACAGAGAGCTAGGGAGAAACTTCCGTTGCAGGAGCTAGCAATTCATGCTAGGGGGGAGGGAATGGACGTAGTTGTAGAGAATGAGAAGGATAAGGGGAAGGAAAAGGAGAAGAGGAAATCTTCTATGTCTAGCAAACATAAGAAGAGGAAGTCCCGGAGGTCGTCTAAGGAAGACGACGGTGCGGAGGATAGCCTCGAAGCACTGGCGGAGGGAAGGGAAGCTCCGGAGGGTGAGGATGAGGAAGAAGAGGAGTTTGATGAGGAGTTGTTTGCGGACTCCCCTCCTAAGCCCATTGATGTGGCTAAGGAGCTTTACGTCAGCAGTGGGGCCAGTAAGCGGAAGAGGCCCGAGATTCTGGACTCTCCCCGGAAGAAAGCTGCCCTTTTGAAGAAGAAGATCCAAGAGAGGGATCAAGTTATTGAAGGGTACAAGGCGATGGATCCGCTCGCCCGATCTTTAGAGTTGTCCCAGCTGACGGACAAGGTAACCTCACTTTCTTTTCACTTGAATTATCTTCATGTATCCGGACCTTCTATCTTCTAACTTACTTTTTATTTCAGTTGGTTGTCGTGGCCAGAGCGATCCGGGAGGTGGAGAAGGAGGGCAGAGAATCCAGTGCGGCGGATATATCGGCACTGAAGAAGGAGATTGTGTAACTCCAAGCTTCCGCCAAGGGTTACCGGGACCTTTGGAATGAGGCTGAAAAGAAGAACAAGGAGTATGCGAAGAAACTGGAGGAGTCGGAGTCTGACCGAGAATACTTCCGGGACCTGTGTCAATCCATCCTGGATGCACTTGTTTCGGTTAAGGACTTCGCGATGACTAACCTGCTGAAAGTCCGGCTCGACTCGTCCAGAGACAATTGAAGTCCGCTGCATATATGATGAATGCTCAACTGGAGAAGGAGGAAGCTAGGTCCGCCGGGTTTGCTTCCGCGATCGGCCAATGCACAACTAAGGGCTGGATTCCGGCCCATGCTGATTTGGACACTTTGGGTATCATTGTTTCCAAAGATGCGGAAGGTCAGGTCATTCCGGATGCCCAGGTCTCGAACGAAGACTTTTATGCCGATGAGTTTGTGGAACTTGTTGATGAGGACTGTGGCGACAAGAAAAAGCACAAGGGCCCTTTTCTGCCGACTTGGGTTCCGGACTTTCTAAAAAAAGTCTGCTTCACCCCCTTCGAGTCTTTTGAAGAATTCCACAAGGGCTGGTACTCTCTTCCCGGTCCGGTTGCTGGTGAACCGGAGGGCATGAACTACTACGAGACTTATAAGGCCCGGGCTCTTGAAGTGGAGAAGGGGCGTGAAGCGGAAGAGAGGGAACAGGCTGAGAAGGCCCGGCAGGACAAGGCATCCGGAAGCAGACCTCCCGGAACCGAGCTTGAGCAAGAGGCCTGAAGAATTTAGAAGATCTGGGGTATGCCCCGGAATCATTGTGTTATGTTATCGGATGATTTATTTTATTTCCGCATCTATTTTCTGTTCCGAACAAGTATTTTTGCTTTTATCACCGGATGATATATATTATGAATGTTTTGTCTAAGTATTTTGTCTGTCAATACTTAGAATTTTTTATCATAATGTTTCTTTTCATATCATGGGTATTCGGAACTTGTTGTTAGTTCGGAACTTCTTATTTATTCACTTAACACTTAGTAAGGTACTTGAAGTGTTTGCATGATTGAAATGTAGCTTGTCGGACGTTTGTAAGTAGTAGTACTGATGCGATCACTCGTATACTAACAACTCTTGTTTCTTAATAAGAAGCAAAGGGCTTCTGTCCGGACAGTAGCATCAGATTATATTGTAAATATCATAACTTAATGAAAATAGTTGTATTGATTCAGAGTGAAATCAAGGATTACAACTATGGGCAAAAATGCCGGTGACATCGGACATGTTTTCTAGTAGCCATCAAATGGGACTTTGAAACAGAGGTACCGGGACTTAAGTCTTACTCAAAACTGAATGAAACAAACTGAAAAAATGGTTTAAACTACAACCATCTTCGGACAAGTTTGCAAGTGGCCATTCAAAATGGGACTTCAAAAACTTTGGGGTCCGGAACAAAACTTCTCCAAAAAAGGGGACTAGATCAAAAAACTTGTGGCTAGTCACCCGGACAGTGAATTGGGACTTCAGACATTGTACTTCTGAAGGTTCTGTCCATTCCAAGGCCGTCGGAGCGGGTTGCCATCTTCTTCCAAATTATAACTCCCATTCACATGGGCACCTATAATCTTATACGGACCTTCCCATTTGCCCTCGAGCTTTCCTGGAAGGCCCAGGATGTCCGCCCTTCTCCAAACTAGATCTCCTACTTGAAACTTCTTTGGGCGGACATGCTTGTTGTAAGCTCGTGCAACAATGGCCTGGTACCGAAGTATGTTGGCTAAAGCTGTACTCCTCTTGGTCTCTAGAGTATCGAGATCGTGCATTCGGGCCTCGTGGTTGTCCGCTGGCTGGTATCCCTGGATGCGGAGTGTCTCTATTGTTGTCTCTGTCGGGATCACGGCTTCTGAACCATAGACTAGACTTAAGGGGGTCTTCTGGGTAGCGGTCCGGGCAGTTGTTCTGTAAGCCCACAAAACTCCATCAAGGTCGTCTACCCAACCTCCGGATGCTTCTAACAACCTTGTCTCAATCTGTTTGACAATAGTCCGGTTGGTCACTTCTGTCTGTCCGTTGGCTTGAGGATATCCAATGGAAGTGAACCTCTGCTCGATTTTGAGACTTTTTCACCATGCTTTCATCTTTTTGCCAGAGAATTGGGACCCATTGTCGGACACTAGGACCCTTGGTTCTCCAAACCTGCATACTATGTTTTTCCACAAGAACTTCCGGACCGTGGTCTCGTCTATCTTGGCAACTGCTTCCGTCTCAACCCACTTGGTGAAGTATTCGATAGCCACTATTAGGAATTTCTTATGGCCTTTTCCTTTCGGGAAAGGTCCGACAATGTCGATACCCCATTTATCGAATGGACAAGTGATGTTGGAGGCTCTCATGGGGACTGTCGGCTAATGGGTCGCATTGGCGTACTTTTGGGAATCTAGACACTTGCGGACATACCATGCACAGTCTTTATCGACTGTTGGCTAGTAGTAACCCAGCCGGATCACTTTCATTGCCAAAGCTCTGGCCCCGGAATGGTTGTCGCACTCTCCGTCATGCAACTCTTCCAAGACTGTTCTCGCTTCTTGTGGATCAAGACAACGTTGTTCGATTCCCCTGTAGGATCTTCTGTAAAGGTCATTCTCGCGGAGGAAATATCTCAGTGATCTTTTCTGTAACCTTCTAGCCTCGTCTCTGTCATCCGGCAAGACGCCTTTTCACTGAGATATTTAAAAATATCATTTCTCCATCGGTGCTCAAAGGTGATTTCCAGTATGTCCGGGGTGGGGAATTCGATTGAGGGCACTCCAAGGCTCATCAGGATCACATTTCTAGTATCAATGGCTCCCGAAGCGGACACATATCTGGCCAGAGCATCCGCCCTATCATTGTTATCTCGAGGAAACTTTGTCAAAGAGAACTGCTCAAAGTGTTTTATCTCTCTTTTCAGCATGGCCAAATACTTGGTCATGGACTCATTTTTTGCTTGGAATGCACCGGACAAGTGGGATTCCACTAGTTGTGAGTCTGTAAAAGCTTAGATCTTTTTGACTTCGAGAGATTTGGCCATTCTGAGTCCGATGAGTAGGGCTTCATATTCCGCCTCGTTGTTGGAAACTTTGAAGTCAAGTGTTATCGCATACTCTAACTCTGCTCCAGGCGGGCTCTTGAGAAAACTCCTATCCCCCCGGACCTTCCGGTGGAAGATCCGTCCACACTCAGAGTCCACAAGTCTCCGTGATCAACCAACGGTTTGTACTTTGGATTTTCCTTGCTTTTAATCCTCTTAGACAGAGGTTCATCGGACTCTTCACTCTCGGGCTGATCCTCATTTGTGATGACAAACTTGTTTGTCCCCTTGGTGGGTTTAGATACCTCATGGACTGCATGGTCCGCATCTACCATGTGCACATCGTTCATTCCGGTTGTTAAACTTAGGATGTTCGGATCCTGGTGGTGATCATGTGGCAGCTTCTCTCTATCTTTCCTATCTGGGTATCCGGCCAAAAAATCAGCAATGACCTGGGCTTTTTTGGCGGTCGGAGCTTGGTAGTCGATCTCGTGTTCGCTGAGTTTAATAGCCCACTTGGCTAAGCGTCCGGACTGTTCGGGCTTCCCAAGGACTTGCTTCAGAGGTTCGCTGGTAAGCACTATGATCTTGTGTGATTTGAAATAAGGCTTCAACTTTCTTGCGGTATGCACCAAGGCATAGGCGAACTTTTCAATCTCTAAGTATTTTGTTTCAGCTCCGGACAGGGCTTTACTCAATTAGTAAATTGGTTTGTGTTCATTGTCTTGAATCCGGACCAAGACAGAGCTGATGGCATCTTCCGATTGGGCCAAATAGAGGTAGATGGGCTCGGACTCCATTGGCTTCGATAAGAGGGGCAGACTTGTAAGGTAACACTTCAGATTCTCAAAGGCTTGTCTACATTCTTCGGTCTGTTCGAACTGGATGTTCTTCCGGAGAACCTTAAAGAAAGGCAAGTTCTTTTCTGCGGACCTTGAAATGAACCGACTAAGTGAGATGATTTTTCCAACGAGCTGCTGCACTTCCGCAAGACAGGTTGGGTGAGGGAGATTCTGAATCGCCTTGATCTTTTCCGGATTGGCCTCTATTCCCCTTTCTGTAACCATATAACCCAAGAATTTTCCTTCTTTGACTCCGAAAGTGCACTTTGCCGGATTGAGTTTCATTCCGTATTTTTGGAGGATGGAAAAACACTTGTTGAGATGAGCAATGTGTTCTTCTTCGGTTTTTCTTTTGACAAGCATGTCATCGACATAGACTTCCATTGTTTTGCCAATTTTTTCGGCAAACATCTTGTTGACTAGGCGCTGGTATGTGGCTCCGGTATTCTTCAGTCCGAAGGGCATGACAACAAAGCAGTAAACTGCTCCGGCGGTGAAGAAGGTTGTCCGCTCGATATCCTCTTTCGCCATCCGGATCTGGTAGAAGCCTTGGTAGGCATCCATGAAACTGAGTAAGGCACATCCGGCGGTAGAGTCCACCAGTTGGTCGATCCGAGGTAGCGGATATGGGTCCTTCGAACAATACTTGTTGAGCCTTGTGAAATCATTGCACATTCTCCACTTTCCTCCTGGTTTCTGAACTAAGACAACATTGCAAATCCAGTTCGAGTACCGGACTTCTCGGATATGCCCGACTTTGAAGAGTCTATCTACTTCCGCCTTAATGATGGCATCTTCAACGGCTCCGAAGTCCTTTTTTTCTGATGGATGTGTATGATCTTCGAATCCATGTTGAGCCGGTGAACAGCCACTCTCGGATCTATCCCAGTGAGATCGTCTGTCTTCCAGGCGAAGACATCCGCGTTTGATTCTATACATGCAATCAAATTGATTTCTACTTTGGACTTCATCTCACTGCCTATCCGGACCTTCTTTTCGGGGTCGTTCGGATCTATCTGAATTTCCTTGATAGCTTCTTTTGGTTCAAGTTTGCTTTCTGAGCCAAACTTCTTCTTTTGTGACGGGGCTGTAGTGATCGGAGGCATCACTTTGAATTCTTCTAACTCCATCACTCTCTGTATACCCTGTGATTTGGGCACATCTTTTGGACTTGGTTTATGGGTGGAAGGCCGGATCATGAATACTCCTCCATGTGTAAGTGAGTGAGGTTTGTCCCTGTTGCTCTCTAGGGGCGGTATCGGAGCGGACATTCGTCTGGTAGACATGGTGTAACACTTCCAGGCTTCGACTATGTTTCCTACTTCCTGTCCGACACCATGAACCGTAGGGAACTTTATCCGGTTATGAAAGGTAGAAGGAATGGCTCTGAACTGTCGGATCCCTGGTCTTCCTAATATGTTGTAATCAAATGGAGTGTCAACAACTAAGAAAGTGATGTTGTGAGTTGCTCTGACCGGAGCTTTTCCCATGGAAACTGGCAGGACAATGCATCCCAGAGGCTTTATCTCGTTCCCTCCGAAACCTGTCAGGTTGATGACAACATTCTGAATGGCCGATCCTGGTATTCTCATCCGGCCCAAAGTGTCCGATGAGATTATATTGGCGGAGCTTCCTCCATCAATTAAAACACGATTAACTGTGAAGCCACTCACTGTGAGGGAGATGACTAGAGGAACGTCCGGAGGCATGGTGTCTTCGCATTCTCCTGTCCTTTGTGGAACTTCACTTTCATCAAATGTTATAACGTTGGTTCCTGGTGGGATGTCCGGACCATAAGCAACGTTAAACACTTGTAAATCCCTAGCAGTTCTCTCCCTTGCGTTCCGGCTATCACCTCCTGCAGGTCCTCCGACTATATAGTGAATGATTCTGCCCTGAGCAGGGTTATCATGATATCCGGATGGTGGAGGTGGCGGAGGAACTGGGATTTGTTCGGAATTTCTTTGTTGACGTGCTTGCTCTGTCCGGTCATGCCTAGAGGCCTCACAGACGTTTACTACAAATCCGTCAAGGAGACTGTTCCGGGCATAGTGTTCCACTTTATTTTTTAGGAATGAACATTTCTCGGTTGTATGCCCTCTCCCTTTGTGAAAATCACAGTACTCGTTAGATGTTTGGGATTTTTCAGAATTTGGGACCGGACGGGGCCATCAGATATCATATCCTTTGCTAGTGAGGTAGGCCAAGATTTCAGTTCTTGGGCGAGTAAGGGGAGTGTACTCGTTGTATCTATCCGGAGGTGCACGTCCGTCCTCCCTGTCAGGCCTGTTCCTGTCCTGAAATTTGTTCATTTTCTTCTTTTCAAAAGGCTTCTTCTAACCTTCTTCCGGCGGATCAGCTTTGTCGATCGGATTTACATCCATGATTTCTGCCTGATCGTCCGGGGCTTTACCTTTGCCTTTGTTCTGCTCTTCTGGCTTCCGGATAGGCAAGTTCTTTTGGAAATCTTCTGCGTAGACAATTTTCTCACAGATTTCCTCTAGCCTATGCTCGGTTGTGATCTTCTCCTCGGACAAAAGGAATCGGAGACGTCTGTTCGTAGTGTTAGCATACAACGGTGACACTCTGACCGCCACAGAGTGCTTATCAACTTCATCAACTATAGAAGAGAAGCGGATAAGGAAGTCTCAGATGTCTTCATTCTTCTACTGAATGATGGAACCTAGGTAACTGACCGAACGCTTCCTCTTGACTGATCGTTCGAACCTTTTGAGGAAGACCTCCACAAGCTGGGAGTATGACTTGATGGAACCTTCTTCGAGAGAAGACCACCATGTCAGGGCTTCCGGCTTGAGTGTGGATGGAAAGATTTTGGCAATCATGTTTTCATTGTGCCCATGACCCTCCATCCGGGTCTCATAAAGGGTGAGATGGGAGCGAGGGTCGTTCTTGGGATTGTACTGCTCTAGAACCGGTATAGTGAGCCCATGGACTATCTTTTCATTTCGGATTTCTTCGGATAGTGGATTGTTGTGACGTCCGGTAGGTGTGGTCCTGGCCTCTAAGGTTGCCTTTATCTTAGCAATGGTTGCTTCAAGGGCCAATTGTCTCGCCTCAAATCCATCTGGAACCGCACTGCCTTGATTAATTTGGGGAGGAGGTTGGTTTTCAGCGGTCCGTTCCCTAGAGTAAATCTGCACTGGATAGCGAGCTGCTCCGGCAGGAGTCTCGTGGTTTCCCAATCTTCTGTTTATAATGTTCCTAAGGTCCGGCTGAACAGCTTGTGTCCCCACTCTTTCTCGGACGGATCTTCTGGAATATGTGACGGAGCGAGCCGGACTGGCTTCTCTTTCCGTCTGTCGGCTGTTCACTACTTCGGTGGTCGGAGCTTGTTGCGGATCCCTTTGTTGTGATGTATGAACACTAGTCACCCGGATTGTGTTCAACGGTTGGGCTTGTCATTGTTGTTGGGCTTGCGGGACTTGTTGCTGAGCCTGCTGAGTTTGCGGGATCTGCATCGGCTGTATCTGATTGCTTGCAGGGGTCCGGAGAGCTCCATTCTGATGGAAGAAGTTGTAACAGGCCACGAAATATTGGTTCGGCACCCCCAGGGTGGTCATTGGATTGATCACCTGTCCGTTTGGGTACACAAACTGCTGAACCGATAGTGGTTGCAACTTATTGGTTATGTCCGGTGTTACACTCTTAACCGGACATGAGGCTTGGTATTCAGTGTGGTAGCCTTGCATATTATAATGAAGGCGGACGCTATGAAGTCTATCCGGACCGCTATAGGTCTATCCGGACCTTATATTCTTCATTTGGTCCCTAAGTACCTTTACACTACAGATTCAGCTCTCTTACCGGTACTTCTAGATGAAGCCGGACCTACTAAAGGAGGTTGAGAGCCGGATCTATCTTAGTGCTTATACCGTAGTTCGCCTTAGGACGTGCCCTTATAACGCACTTAACGGATTATACATGATTGCACACCATCACCCACTATAGCTAGCCTCTCGATGAGTCCAGTCATCTTGAGAACATGTGCGGAGACATCACCACCATCATTCATGTGTTGCTTGAATAATTCTCTTAGAATGTCATATTCGGCACTCTTGGAGACATTCTCGAAGAGCCCTTTGAGATGGGATAGCATTTCAAATGGCATCAGATGCCCATGTTGTCTTTGCAATTCCATCGTCATAGAAGCTAGCATGATACACTGAGCGTTGTAAGCATCGTCTAGGTGTTTGACTTTGGCATTATCCTTGTCAAACTCCTCGAGCTCCTTTTGCTCAGTGGGGCGAACTGGAGAAGCTGAGTCTAGCACATACTCAATATTCTCTTGACGCAAGACCAAACGAACATTTCGGATCCAATCCAGGAAGTTCGGACCGGTAAGAGTGAGTTTGTCTAGGATAGTTCGAACGGATAGGCTCGACATTTCTAACCTAGAGAATAAGAAAGCAATAGATAGAGAGATATTAATAACGACAGTGAAATTAAAATCTATGATCACAATTAGCAAA
>JAQRGC011560386.1:0-10083 GCA_028659135.1 Plantago lanceolata | reverse complement strand
TAGAACATGTATTTGTAAATTGTAGCATATTATGTTCTGCAGATCAAGAACATGAGTGTATCTGCAGAATCTCAAGGGCAGCAAATGATGTAAGCCTTCATCCACAAATATTGCAAATACAGAAGAATATATTGCAAATGAAATATTTATTAAAAAACTTGAGTCCAGGCCATGTGGCTGATTGGACACATATTTAACACACATGCAAGCAATACAAGAGAACAAATTCAAACGTACTTTCAGCTACATAAACGTACGATCAATCAACCGAACGAGAAGCCTGATATTCCCTTAAGTTTCTCCTGGGTGATCCTATCAATCTTATTCGCCATCTCTGGGGTGAATTCATTCTTCCAATCGCCTATCTTCCCCTTTCTGTAGAAAGCACTGTGATCCATCTGTAAATCCCAGATATGTATACTCTTATCTTCCCCCTTCATTAATGTTGCTCAAGGTGTTAAAGCTGCACAGTCTCACAATCTTTTCTGGAACACCCTCCAACTCCTCTTGACTGAATAAACGAGAATGTAACTATTGGAGAGAGACATATTGAGAAGATTGATTGACTGGTTGAGCATTTTCATACAACAGAAAGTCTCATATTCACACATCTAAGAAGTGATTGTATCCTGTACATACATTTCATGTATCAACAATCTACAGAAAGAACAAAATTGACATGCTCTACATGAGGACTGATTTCTCTCCAATATGATCCTGCAAAAATGCAGATAACATCTAATAATGGACTTAAAGATAAATGTAACTTGTGTGTTGATAACAATTCTGCGGAGAGGAATATGCTAAGTGAACTTTCTGCCAGCAAACACAGGAAAGAGCACCATTAATCCACACACCCAACAAAGCGAGCTTGGTAACATCATCCACCAAAGTCCAAACCACTCTGTGCTTCACACTTTTCTTTGTCAGTCTCTCTGCTTGTTAAAAATATTCCTCTGTTGCAAAATAAATTAAGGAATTTGCATCAGTCAGGTATCAATATCATCTCCATTCTCCATTACAGCTCTAACATGCCAGTAACCCACATTAAAAATATATTTTTTTCCCCGTCGAATTATGTAGTTTATATGCAATAAAAAACAAGATTCAACAGTTCCTTTAAATCAACCTCATAGCGGCCAAATTTGTGCAACTATGCATTGCTAATTGTTTTACAACTTTCTGAGTTTCCCCATGTGGTAGCGAAAAGTGATACCAGAGTTGTTCTGCTCAGAACAATCAAACATTATCAAGATCAACCAGTTATAATAGAGTATAGACACTCCAAACAATTCTGAATAGCCTAAGTGGAAGATTCATCAACCAGTCATTTCATTAGCTTCCAAATGAAATATCTTATCCTTGTACGTACACAATTGGAATTTGCGCAGCTAAAAAGAGTGCAAATGTGGTTGAAATAATTGTGTGTGCCTGTGAAGGATGCATACTCAGTTTCCAGTGTTTAGTCTCTTATTAGTTAACTGTGTATTCTTTTACCTTTTGCATTTGCATTATATCATTCAAGACACGCCCTGGGTAGCGGATAACCGAGTAGGGTTGTTAGACTCAGGGCCCTTTAGAAGAAAGGTGTGTGTCTAGAAGTTACATACTTACATATAAAGATAGTGAGAAGATTGATCGTTGCATACTTGCATATGACATTCGTATAGAAACATCTAAGGGGTGATTGTATCTTCTATACATACTTTATATGTTTCAAAATCTATAAAAAACAATAAACAGGCCTTATCGGTTAGCTTTTCGATTGAGGCAGCCTTGTCCTTATCTGGTAATGATGTAATGCATTAAAGATGAAGACAGATTTATCTCCAATATCATCAGATAACATCAAATAATTTAACTTTTGTATTGAGAACAAAATTATGCAGAGAGGAAAACTATTGTCAGCCTTTTACCATCATCCATCTAACCACTCTGCAGATGCTTCACAGTTCACACTTTTATTTGTCAGTCTCTCTGCTTGTAAAAAATATTCATCTGTTGCAAAGAAATTAACATCTCCATTACAGATCTAACCAGTAACCACAGTAAAACAAAGATATATACATGGACATAAAAGAGACTAAAAATGCGCTATGCAAGGGAAATGTCAAATGTGCATCAGTGCATGTGAAGAGTACTTTCAGATGGACAGACTTCGGATATCTCTCCCTTACTCTGAATAGTAAAGCTGAATGAATTGAGTAAAGCATGAGGTGTTTAGATCTTTCTAATTGGCAAAATTGGAGAAAATATATTCAATTACCTTTCAACAGTTGTTGCGAACGTCATCTTTCCATTTTGGACAATCTCGAATCCGTTGGCTTGAAAGGTTGTGAGTTTCCAATGCAACAGAGGCCAAATTAGGGCATTCCGTAACAATCAATCTCTGGAGAGAAGGGAGGGATCGACACTGTCCGCTTGTAAATCTAATCGACTCCAGACCTACGCAGTTACATATGTATAACTCCTTGAAAGAGTACTGTAGTGTGGTGTGGTCATCTTCGCGTTCTTCTTCATCAGGAAATTCCAAATGAAGCAACTCATGACAATCGGAGAAATTCAACTCCTCAAGGTGGTGTTGATTAGCTTGAATTAGCTTGCTAAGCGAACAAGTTATACTGCAACCCGAGAACCACAATTTCCTCAAAGAGATTAAATTGTTATTGCATGTCATGTCAACCATGAAGCTATCCTCTACATTCCAAAGATACAGTGTTTCAAGAAACCCAAGATCATGACTTGGTATGGCCTTCAATTTCGGAGAGGCATTAATACTCGAGTATTTCAGAAGAGGAAAACCAATGACTTTCGAAGTAGTTGTTGAAAGCTCCATAGGTGCAACCCACTCAACCAAATTTGACATGTCCATAATTTTTAATTCTTCAAGTGCCCGGAATGGTACTGCCGGGGGTTGGAAACTACTGTTAATTCCGACTGAGTTTTCACAACAATATCGAGGATCATAAAATGAAAGGCCAATTGATTTCACGTTTTCCAGCTTATTCAGCCACAACTCCTTAAGGGATGGTAGATGACCCATTGTGGGAATTTCTTCGCATCTTGGACAATGATACAACTTCATTTTGACCAGGTTGACAAGGCTCGTTGCATCATTAACCATCATCTTCATTGTCCATGCTGGAAATTTATCTCCAAAGAAACCTCCAATGGTTAAGCTTTTTATATTTTGATGAGGTTCAAGTCCTTCTAAAACTTCCTTGTGATTGTTGCCACCAGCCTCATCAACTTCTTCTGTTGACCACTCCAAACACAGTTGTTGCATGTTTGGTTTTCCAATTAAATCTGATCTTTTAGCTTCTTCCTTGTCTTTAACATTCTCAAGATTTTGTATCCAGAGTTCACCTTTTAGACTCTTCAAGTATCCCAACTCTACGATTCGCCGGCCTTCCTCCAAGGACACACTAAAAGCCGGCAACCTGCGAAGACAAGTAAACTTTCCTATATGACATGGCGTCTCGATCTCTGCATCTTCATGAAAGATGAGATGTCTCATATTCAATAAGAAATGTGTATGGTTGGGTAATCTTTTAAGACGACAGCAATCATAGATATTTAGAGTCTGCAAGTTGTAAAGCTCACAAATAGAATCTGGCAAGGTGGAGATCCATGTCTCTGAAACATCAAGCAACCGCAGATGTATCAGCGCTCCTACAGAGCTGCTCAATTCTTCGATGCCTGTTCCACTTAGATTCAGAACATGCAACCTTTTGAGATCTTTAAATAGATCATCAGCAAGGTTACTTCCGAGACACAATGTTCGTAAATAAATTGCATTCTTCTCCATGATCTTGTGTGATTCTTCTCCAAGTGATTGTATTGCGAGATATATGACACCGGATAGTATGTGGCTTCCCGTATCGTTATTCTCATCATTAAAGCAATCTTCTTTTGAAACAGAAATTGCCAGGTCATGCACAAGATCATGCATCTTAGAGTGCTCAATGTTGCCATAATCATCACGCACAACCTCTTGCAAAAAAGAATTCTTCAGTAAAGTATCATAGACATTGCTGCCTTGACTCTCCATATCATTTCCTGAGAGAAAGCCTTCCGCCATCCAAAGTTGGATTAGTCGCTCTTTCTCTATTTGAGCATCCTTGCGAAAAATGGCACAATATGCAAAGCATTTCTTTAGTAACAGAGATGGCAAGCGATCATAGCTAACCTTCAATATTTGCTGCACACCGAGGTTCGCTGCAAGTGGTAAACCTCCACACTTACAAGCTATCTCATATCCAGTGGTCTCAAATTCTTTAGGCACTTCTTCCGTAGGAAAAGCTTTTCTCTTAATGATAGACCAACATTGATCATCAGATATCTTATCTAATGAATAAACTGATCGAGGGTTCACCATCAATGCCACATTTTCAAGGCGAGTAGTTGTGATGATAAAATTTCCCATTTTTGCGCTGAACCCAAGAAGAGTATCTCTAAAACATTCCCAATCATGACGTTCTTCATGCCACAAATCGTCGAGAATGAGCAAGTACCTTTTATCACTCAATAACCTATGGAGCTTTCCTGTGATAATCGCCAAGCTGCCCTGTTGGTCATCCTTCTCATCCAATGACTTGAGGATATTATTGAAAAGGGCTCTGGTGTCAAAATCAGTGGAAACACAAACCCATATTCTCTCATCAAAATGTTTGATGGTCTTTGGGTCATTGAAGATTAGTCGGGCTAAAGTTGTCTTCCCGAGTCCGCCCATCCCAACGATTGGAAGGAAAGAGACATCACCTCTGTCAATCGAATTAATCACCATAGCTAATATTTTAGAAGCATCTTTTTCTCTACCAACAACTCGTTCACCACTCACAGGAGTAGTCTCCCTGGTAACAGGCTTTATATAAGGGGAATTTGAGATCCTACTTCGAATGTCAAGCTTCTTGGCCTTTTCATTCAGGCCCTCAAACTTGGCATTCAAATCCCTGATAGCATGGCCCATTTTCGAACGGAAACATATAGGATTTGAGAAACAGAAGGGGAAGCATACCTTGCTCTTCTTCTGGTCCTTGATCTCCACACCCTCAACAGTACGACGGTAAGTTTCGTACTGATACTCATCAAGAAGATTATCAGCATCATAGGTGAAGTTCTCAACTTTCTTGATCCACAGCTTCACGTCAAGATCTTCAAGTTGTCGCCTGGCAGCATGCTCCAAGTATTCCCGAGTCAGGCCAAGTGTTTCCTTGAGGTCCTCCAGATCTTCCTTGACGCCCAAAATGAGACCAATTTCATCAGTAGCAATTGCAAGCAGCTTCTCAATCAGGATCTGAACTGAAGCTTCTTTTCTTTTACTTTTGTGTTTTCTAAGTATTTTTGAGACTGAAATGCGAAGAGAGGTTTGAGATTCAGACTGCAAGAAAAACTGTACTAGTATACAGTATCCTGCTGAGTAGTGTATTGATTTGTAGCTATCAGTAATATTTTATTTTTCAGTAGGTGATGAAAAAGTCTTGTGTCTTGTATCAGTAATATACCTGCAGGCTGCAGATAGCTAACCTTGTTTGAATTGTTCATCTACTAGTTTCTATAGCGTACACTACCAATGGTTAACACTTGGAGTGGCAGTTTGTCTTGTCTAGAAATTATAAGATGATAATTAAGCAGGACTAAGCAATTATTCGTGTTTACGAAAAACGACAAGCATAAATGATCGACGCATGAACAGTGAACTAGTTATAATATTAATGATCTACAAATGAAGAAATACAGAATGTACCCATCATCAATGGCATCAGTATTTGGCCTTGTGAAGCAACAACGCTCCAGTCTCGATCTCTCATGTAAAATGTGCATCTGTATATTTACGTCGACTATGTTATTACCTGAATCAAAATTCAAATATTACTGAACCGACGCTTTTCCATCCTCACAAATTAATGCAGTCACAAAAGTATCATAAACTACAAGTTTACAACATAACAGACTGCCCTGGAAACTGAATTCTCTAATCCTCCAATCGTAGTTCAGAAAATATAACTTCTCATCAAACTTGTTTCTACATTCTACAATTTTCAAACTGAAGATTTAACAGTCTTTCAATAATGCAACATGTAGGCATAATCCATACAAGGAAAAGTGATTGTAAATTAAACTGAAGATCTTTTCATACCATGTATATATGGTTTCTGAATTGATGAAGACCAGTTAGCCTCACGAGCAATTCCATAGTGTCAACAGGAATGTGTCGATCTAATCATGAGTAATTTATGTTGTAGAGCCAAACAATCATACCAGCCCAAACTGCAATCAGAGTGGCAACCTGCTCGCAAATTGAATGATGCCCAATCTGGTTCAGAGGAAACACAATCAGCAAACCTTTCTTAACACATCAGTTGGCCTCTTAGTTTTGAGACCAGGTCTCTGCTGTTGTGAACTTCTCTAATGGCACCCATGTACGATAGATTTGCCAATGGCCACCCAGCCTGCGCTGCTCCAGCAATTTCAGCTCTTCCTGAAGAAAATTTAGCCACTGCAATCTGTGAAAGAATCCATTAAAAAAGAAGCGTCAGGTATTTCATTATCTCCCTGCATTTTTCTGAAGAAACAACATAGAGTATCCTCTGTTGATAGACAAACACAACTGTCTTCCGAATTCAAGTTGATCATTTCCACTTTGCATATAGCACTAGGTGAATTTACATGTACCATACAAATTGTGCAAGGGTAATAAATCACAGTTGTTCGGGTAAAATGTAATATTGATCCAATCCCGTAAATCACCTTTAGCGAGAGCATTTCGAATTGTGAACTTGAAAATATCAAAAGGAATTAACATAGAAAGTGATGATGTAGAGCAAGCCAAATCCGTCCTGCCCAAGCACAAAAACATATTCCTCAATTGCTGGAAAAGTAATCCAATTATCATACACCGAATTCAAATTTCAAAGTACCAACAGTCGGAAAGATAAATGACTACTCAAAAGCAGATTACAAAAAAATGTTATGACAAGATCAGGCTAATAGCCTAATATCAAATAATCAGTACCTTTTAATAGCCATCCTTGATGTCTTCTTTCCATTTGGGACAATTTTTAATATATTGCCTTGTAAGGTTGGGAGTCTCCAATGCAACAGAGTCCAAATTAGGGCATCTAGTAACCCACAATTTCTGGAGAGAAGGGAGGGGTCGGCACTGTCCGCTTCTAAATCCAATTGACTTCAGACGATTGCAGAGAATTATGCTTAAAACCTTCAGATAGTGTAGGAGGTTGTGGCCGTCATCGCCTTCATCCAGAACTTCCAAATGACTCAACTTATTACAATGCGCAATTTCCAATTCCTCAAGGTGGTGTTGATTAGCTTGAATTAGCTTCGTAAGGCAACTATTAGTTATACTGCAAAAATATAACTTACATGTCCTCAAAGAGGTTAAATTATTGTTGTGTGTCATGTTAGCAATCAAGCTTTCCTCTATCCGATTAAGATACAGTGTTTCAAGAGACCCAAGATCATGACTTGGTAAGGCCTTCAATTTCGGACATGATTGAATACTCAAATATTTCAAAAGAGGAAAACCAATGACTTTCGAAGTAGTTGTTGAAAGCTCCATAGGGGCAACCCAGTCAACCAAATTGCGCATGTAAGCCATCTCGAATGTTTCAAGTGCCTGGAATGGTACTACCAAGGGTTGGGAACTTGTGCTAGTCTTGCCCGAGTTTTCATAATAACGACGATGATTGTAAAAGAAAGGACCAATTGATTTTACATTTGTCAGCAACAACAAAGACAACTCCTTGAGGAATGGCAGATGACCCATCGTGGGAATTTCTTCACATCTTGAGCATTCAGATAGACATATCTTGACCAGTTTCTCTAGGCTCCTTCCATCTCTAACCATCATGTGCATCGTCCATGCTGGAAACTTATCTCCCTTGAATCCAATAATTGCTAAGCTTTTTATATTTGGATGAGGTTCAAGTCCTTCTAGAACTTCAACGTCATCGTTGCCCCTGGTATCATCAGCTTCCTCGTCATTGTCGCCCCTGGTATCATCAGCTTCCTCGTCATTGTTACCCCTGGCATCATCATATGTGTGCTCCCACCTCAAACACAGTTCCTGTATGTATGGTTTTCCAATAAAATCTGATCTCGTAGCTTCTTCCTTGTCTTTAACATTCTCAAGTCCCCTTATCACAAGGTTGCCTTTTAGATTCTCCAGAGGTCTCAACTCTTCAATTTTGTGGCCTTCCTCCTCTGCCACTGTAAAAGCGGGTAATGTCCGAAGACAAGTCAACTTTCCAATATGAGACGGTGTCTCAACTTCACAATATTGATAATACACGAGATGCCTCATATTAAGTAAGAGATGGACGTGGTCGGGCAATCTGTTAAGAAGTTTGCAATTATAGATATTTAGAGTCTCCAAGTTGTAAAGCTTGCAAATAGAATCTGGTAAAGTGGTGAGGTATGTGCTTGAAACATCAAGCAACCGCAAATGTATCAGCCCTCCAACCGAGCTGCTCAATTCTTTAATTCCTGATCCACTCAGATTTAGAGCATGCAACCTTTTCAGATCTCTGAATAGATCATCAGCTAGAGAGCTTCCCAAACACAAAGTACGCAAATAAGTTGCATTCTCCGTCATGATCTTGCGGGATTTTTCTCCAAGTGATTTTACTGCAAGATACCTGACAGGGGAAGCCACAAGGCTTTCCTTGTCATCAATGATCTCGTCATTAAAGCACTCATCTTTTGAAACCAAAATTGCCAGGTCGTGCACAAGATCATGCATCTTAGAATGCTCAATGTTGCCATACTCATCATAGACAACCTCTTGCAAGAAAGAATTCTCCAGTAAAGTATCGTAGACATTGCTTCCTAGACTCTCCATATCATTTCCCGGAAGAAACCCTTCAGCCATCCAAAGTTGGATAAGTCGCTCTTTCTCTATTTTAGCATCCTTGCGAAAAATGGCACAATATGCAAAGCATTTTTTAAGTAATAGAGATGGCAAACGATCATAGCTGATCTTCAATATCTGCTGCACACCAGGTTCTGAACCGGAAAGCTCACGGTGTTGAACTGATCTCCAATCGCCTATCTGCTTCCCTTGCAAAGACGCACCTATAAGGTTTGCTGCCAGTGGTAAACCTCTACACTTACGAGCTATCTCATATCCGATGGTCTCAAATTCTCTTGGCACTTCTCCCGTAGGAAAAGCTTTTCTCTTAATCAGAGACCAACAATCATGGTCAGATAGCTTATCTAAGGAATAAACTGATTGGGGGTTCACCATGGACGCAACGTTTTGAAGGCGAGTAGTTGTGATAATAAAATTTCCCTTTCTTGAGCTGAACCCAAGAAGAGAATTTTTAAAATCTTCCCAATCATGACGTTTATCATGCCACAAGTCGTCAAGAACGAGCAAGTACCTTTTATCAATCAACAAGCTTTGGAGCTTTCGGGTGATCGTGGCCAATGTGTCTTCTTGATCAACACTTTTCCCCAATGACACCAGAATATTCTTGAAAAGGGTTTTGGTGTCAAAATTAGTGGACACACAAACCCATATTCTCTCATCAAAATGTTTGATGGACTTTGGGTCATTGAAGATTAATCGAGCTAAAGTTGTTTTCCCTAATCCGCCCATACCGACGATGGGAAGGAAAGAGACGGAATCATCTTTGTCACTCGAACTAACCGCCATAGTTAATATGTTAGAAGCATGTACTTCTCTACCAAGAACTTGTTCACCGCTCACGGGAGTAGTCTCTTTGGTAACATAATTAATGTAAGGGGAATCTGAAATCCTACTCTGAATGCGAAGCTTATTGGCCTTGGCATTCAGGCGTTCAAACTTAGCATTCAAATCCCTAATGGCATGACCCATTTTCGAACGGAAACATATAGGATTTGAGAAACAGAAGGAGAAGCATACCTTGCTCTTCTTCTGGCCCGTGATCTCCACACCCTCAACAGTACGACGGTAAGTTTCGTATTGATACTCATCAAGCAGGTTATCAGCATCATAGATGAAGTTCTCAACTTTCTTGATCCACAGCTTCACATCAGGATCTTCAAGTTGTCGCCTCGCAGCATGCTCCAAATATCCCC
>JAQRGC011560383.1:0-10903 GCA_028659135.1 Plantago lanceolata | reverse complement strand
ATTGTTTCAATTTATGCAGGTTCCATATCTAGCCCAGAGGACTCAATCAAAGACTGTCCGGACATAAAGCCATTCTACACTAAAACCCGAGAACTACTTTTTACCCTCGACAGATGTTATTGAAATGTTTAGTGTGAATCTTGTAAAAATTAAAATATTAGAGGCAAATATCTAATTAATGAAAACTAAAGGTGTGTGACAAGTTTCAAATTCCAATATTTCATCAGGGACGGAAAAGTAATTTACAGCTTTTAACTCGCGAAAAGTCAAGGGCGTGGACTTGCAATGTAATCAAATTTAAAGGAAAATTACACTCACACCCCACTACTGCACCTAATTACAAAACTTCCTCTCTTAAACTAACAATTACATTTTTCATTTTAAGCCAAAATCGCCGACCAACTTATTTGAGCCCAACTTATTTTCTACGCCAAACATGGCCTTAGTCCTATTTTATTGTTCTCTATTTCTTCTCCTTCTTTTCTGAGTTCTTCTATTTCTTATATATCCATCTTCTATTTCATCTATTACTTCTCCGACTTGAAGTAGTAATACTGCTTCATTTATGGAGCATTTTTCTGCTCCAAAACGGAGCGATTTTTTGCTCTAAAACCTCGTTTTTATGGGGCTTTGAATTTCTTACGTTTAGAACATGATTGGGAAAGATTGTATTCTATTAGAATCAAGATTGAATGAGTTTAAATGTTTGTTAAGTTGTAGGGATTTGATTGAGGTTTTTTAAAAGTTTGTGTGTGGCTGATACAAAAAGATTAAAAGTTGAAGGACTTGCAATGCAATTCAAATGTTTGGTTCTTGTAAGAATTCATTATTTTAGTGAGGAAAAAAATTGTATTTTTCAGGATTAAATTTGCAAAAAGTCAAAATTGTGGGAGTGGATGTAATTAAAAATTTTAACGTATGTACTTTATGTAATTGTTAGTTTAAGAGCGATGAAAATGTAATAAACAAATTTAAGAGGGGATACAAATGTAATTCACCATAAATTCAACTAGCAAGGGATCCATGTGCAAGATTGAATCTAAGGGGGTGAATATGTAATTAGAAAAACAGTAGGGGGTCTATATGTAAATGGCCTCGTGTTTTAACTAGTAATACTTTTTTTTGGCACATCGGAAAGACTAGTAATTAAAATATGGATCATTTACATATAATACCCCTGTTATTCCGTTTTATTACAGATTCACCCCTCTTACTCCCAGTTTTTCATATAACCCTCGTTACTCAATTTTAATTACAGATAGGTCCACGACCTTGACTTTGTGCGAATTAAAATCGAGAAAATACTTATTTAACCTTAGTCAATTATCGGATTTTGCTGTTGACCAAACAACTTAACTAGGTGGTCACGTGCGTGGCATGCCTGGATCTATATGTAAATAAAATCGAGTAAGAGGGGGTTTAATGAAAAATGAATATAACCGTTTTTCAAAAAAAACTAGCCGTTGGAACAGTAAATGAGGGTACTTTTCAACCTTCTTATACCCCTGTTTTGGCTAGTTTTCAACCATTTTTCCCCATTATCTTCCTTCATAGTTAGAGAAATACTATCTTCCCTACCATAATGAGTGATTCAACCATTATTCGTCCACTTTGTAAGAGTCATTCGTGTCGAAAGCGCGCAATTTTATCGGTGTACAATGCGCAACCAAATGTGGGCATATGGTATTGGAAATGTCCAATCCATGGTTGGTCTGAATGGTGCGGGGAGAAAGAAGAGAACATACAAGCCGACTATGGAGATGACAATATGGAATTTACAGTTACATGTGAATATGTGCTTGGAGGTGAACATGCAATGAAAGATCAAGTGAAACAAGAAGACAACATGCAAGAGGAGCAGAAGATGCAATAGCAGAAGATGCAGAAGATGCAAGAAGAAAAGAAGAGGCAAGAGCAGAAGATGAAGAAGGAGCAGAAAATGCAAGAAGAGCAGAAAATGCAAAGGAATGCTGATGATAAGTATAGGAATATCAGGCTACTAATTAGCATAAATTTGGTGTTGTGTGCTTTGTACCTATGTGTGCAAATATTTCAATCAATTAAGTAGCAAAGTAGATCCTTGTATTAAGCCACAATTCAATGTACTTGAAAGATCAATGTAACTGCAACAACTTGAAAACCAAAACAAGATCATGATCAATGTAATTGCAACAATTCAATGTACTTTGCAAACCAAAACAAGATGAATACAACCAAAACAAGATCATAATTCATTCAAATCTTCAGAATACTTCCATCCATCAAAGTAGAGAACTAGAACCAAGCTGTGTAGCCCCTTCCACCTCTGCCCCTCCCAGCTCCAGCTCCAGCTCCATTTCTACCTCTTCCAGATCCATCCCTCCCAGCTCCAGCTCCATTTCTACCTCTTCCAGATCCATCCCTCCCAGCTCCACCTCTACCAGGTTCACCTCTCCCTCTTCCCCTACCTGTTCCACCACTACCACTAGCTACATTGTTTCCAGATGCCTCAGGAACATTCTACAAATACACCAGACCAAACAAGACAACACTATCATCATACTGTCACAAGATTTCAACAACATGCAAACACAACACTTCAACATTTGACAAATAACACTGTTTACCAGATTTCAATAAGATGCAAACACAAAACTTCAACATTCACAAGTAACACTAGACCAGATTTCAATATAACAAGTCATAAGCCAAAAACAAACTTACTTGAGGTGGATTTTGTTGTCTTGGTACTTCAGGAATTTCCTCTTGAGTAACAGGTATTTGAGGTGCTTGTGATCCAGTTGGTTGTGATTCTTGCACTCTTGGGTTTATGGATTTTGGCTGCAATGAAACATTGATCAGTATAACATAGTAAAACTGAAATGAACACAAGAATACAAGAAAAACTGAAATGAAACATACATGATCATGGCACTTCTTGCTCCTACAAGTGTGACCTTTGTCACCACAAGCACTGCATCTTGGAGGTCCTCTCATTCTCTGAATTGGAACTCTCACTTTCACTTTCCCACCCTCAGAAGGATGCTTGATCCTCTTCTTACATGGCCTCCCAGGCTTCTTTTCAATTACAGGAGGTGAGCATGTTTCTTCAGTCAAGTCCCCAGGCCAAAATTTGTGATCTGGAATGGGTTGGATGGCCATGTCATAGGCCCTTCTATAGGCAGCAGTACTGTGATTCTCACTAACAAACTTGGTGACATCTTCTCTTAGGAATGAAATAACTGTCCATGCATGTCGACATGGGATGCCAGAAATATCCCACCTCTTGCAGTTACAAGACCTTTTCTCCATATCAATTACAAATGTGAATTTCATATCCTCAACCTCATACAAAGGTGGGATTTCAGTCTTCACCCTCAAGCTTCTTGACTCATCATATATGTCATTTACCTTCTTTAAGACCCTAGGCATGAGGCTAGTGGTACACATCTGTCCCTTCCTTCTTCTCACACTAAGCCTTTGCATTACTTGAGTCCTCAAACCCTGCAACATATACTAATTAGAACATAAATAATAAATCAATTGAATCCATAAATCAATCATCCATCATGCCATCATCACCAGATTGTTTCTCACCACTTGCACCAATATTCTGATCACAACTGCCACCAATATTCTGATCAAACATGCTACTATCATCATACTGGTTCATAATGTCATTCAACAATTCCTGAAATGCATTTTCATTCACTACCCCACATGGATCAACAACATCCTCCAGTGGATTATCAACAACAACATCCAATGGAGTATCAACCATGGCTTGTGGAATGTATGGAGAAGGAGTGTTAGTAGGGGACTTTGAGTGATCAACTGAGCTTTCAGGTGGAGATTTATGAGGGGTAAATGTTTCAACAGGTTCAGCTACTGGTGGAGATTTATGGGGAGGAGACATTGAGGTTTGTACTGGTGGAGATTTGGGAGAAGGTGGGTTCTGTGATAGCTGAGTAAGTTGTGGAGCATCAACCTCATCTTCACTCAAATATATGACCTCATCTGTGCTACTGGGAAAGTTTTTGTAACCTTTGGGTTTGTATGGTCCACTCTTACCACTCCTATGCCTATATGACCTCTTACTTGGAGTAACATCTCCCACAGGCCCCTGATACAAGTTATCATCATCATCATCTCTGTATTTTTTCCTTTTCAAACTGGAATCATCAACTGCCAGTGGAGAAACATCATGTGTAACCAAATACAGCTCAACTTCCATGCCCTTCATATTTCTGTGAAACATTTCCCTAATACTACTCTCACCAGTGATGCTAATCTGCTCAGAAGTCCCTTCAACATCAGCATTCGTCTCATATACTAGGGTGTTTTCAGGTTGCACATCATATAACACCTTCTTATCAATATCAGCTAGCAGATTCATATGTGAGTACCTCTGCCATTTAATATTTGGGAATGTCTCTTGTCTACCATGATTATGAACACGAATATTGAATGTTCCACTATCCATCATGCACGTCTACAACACAGAAAACCAAAACGCAGAAAAAATTCAAAAACCCATAAAATCAAACCCTAGTTCGACTAAAAATGAACTGTAACGAAAAATTCATGAAATACGTATGCAATACATGAATATACAAGCTTAAATAACGTAAAACAGGATACAAAATTCAATTTAAAAAAAAATTACTTACCCCTAAACCCAGTCGCCGTTTGAAGCTTTCCCGACGAACACATCGTACGAAAGGCTGATTACTCTTCAAAGCGTGCTAAAACCATGGATTACATGCTCAATTACACAGAAAATCGCTGGATAATGGCCGGAATTTGAAAGGTTGGTGACGAGAAGACGGGAGGAGAGGCAGGGGTTTGGAGGGAAAAAGAAAGGGGAGTGTTTAATTTGGGCAAGTGGATGGAGTATTAAAACCTAAAAAGCCAAAAATAGTAAAAGAAAAGTTAAGGGCGTGTTTGTTTCGTGGAGAGAGAATAAGGGCTGCTTATTTGGTCAACACAGATTATGGCTTTTGGACTAATCTGTAATTGTTTGAGTAAGAAGGGTGAATATGAAAAGAGGTCGAGTAACAGGGGTATTATATGTAAATAAGTCTTAAAATATATCACACGCCAAATACTGTAGAATCTCTTCAGGGGCTGATCCCATAACCGTCCCCATCTTCAATATTGTAGCTCAACTTGGCAAGTGAGTCGGCACAACTGTACGTCCCCATTCTGATTAATATATTGTACCTTAATTTTCCACGGTTTCCCCAAGAAATCCTTGCAGTGTGCCACCAAATTATTAAGGTTGCCGGAATTTCGACTATTCCACTGAATATTGATCATGCCCAAAAGATTCATAGAATCATCAAATTCGACCTCCACAATAGGTGTATGTGTGTCCCATACCAAAGTTAGCCCGAGTGGCAGAGCTCTAACTTCATCTTCATTAACAGTTGAAGTGCTGAGCATATGAGAAACATCCAAAAAAATAGGAGTGTTGGAGAGAATGTCAAAATTTTGTTGGATGTGATCTCATCCCGTAAATTTACATGAATATATTGTTAAAAAATTCCTTGAATATTCATATTTAGCTTCAAGCTCCCCATTCCTCCACTCAATTGATGGAAGAGAGCTTGAAGCTCCTATGGATATAACATTGGAGTTGCTAGCTCTATATCCATAGGAGCTTCAAGGTCTGTTACAACTCCGTCATTCGTGGTAGAGCTTTTAGCAGCTTCTATCTGGGGTCAACATCCTCAGCTGAGAGCTTCATTTACGGCTGTGCCTTTGGCATGAAGATACGAAACTCGCGTTTAATGGCCCAAGTGCAACATCATAAACACGCCCACACCATAGGGATTTGACCCGTAATAGTAGATTTTGTTCTTTGCTTATATAAGATAGGAATATAGCAGTATGTTCTTATTCGATGTTGTTGATTCGATTTATAATTTGATATTTCTTATGTATTCATTCAATTCATAGTTCGATAAAATCTTTTTATGTACCTATATATGTTATTTTATATTGTTACATTTGTTTTATCGAATTTCTTAGCACCATCTTACCTCCTATAAATTCCATCGAAAATTAATAAAATTATATTATAAAAATATAGTCATTAATTCGTTTTTCATTATAATTTAAAAGTTATTGAAAGTCAAATAAAAATAAAAAGCGTTAATAAAACAAATGTAAACCATTTAAAATAACGAGCAGTAGCATAAAATCACGAATTTATGGACTTGATAATACAATGAACAAAAATATATACTGAAGTATAAAGTATAGGAGGCAAATCGTGTAAGCCCAAAATTAATGGGAAATTAATACCGTAATTTCACTCCCAAGTCATTTCAGCTGAGTGACTGTGACTCCTAGTCATAGGTGCTCTCTAAAACCCTAAATCACAATCCTTCATCTTCACCATCGTCATCCACCACCTCCAATGGCGTCCTATCCGATGGACACACTCACGTCCGTCGTTCCAGACATCACCACTCCGTCAACTAAGCGCCGCATTCAGATCTTCCGCTACCAAATTCTGCCAGTTCTAAGCAATATAGGTATCCCTTTCGAAATGATTTCTCCGTTTTGTGCTAGTATTGGCTAGTTTCATCTCATTTGAATATCTGTGTGTAGATGAAATGTGATTGAATTTTTTGATGAACTTATTGCTAAAAGTACGGGGATGAAGGGGTTTTAGCTGCAAACTAGTGAAATAGTACTGAAAGCCCTAGCTCTGGATTTATAGAATTCTGTTTTTGTTTTTGATACATACGTTGAAAGTGATGCTTAGCAGATTGGATGGATTCATCTGATTAGAATTTGCATAGTTAGATGGAAGGTGATTGAATTTTTGATGAGCTTATTGCTAAAAAGTGTGGGCATGAAGGGGGTTTAGCTGCAAACTAGTGAAGTAGTACTGAATGCACTAGCAGGGGATTTATAGAATTCTGTTTCTATTGTTGATGCATACGTTGAAAATGATGCTTAGCAGATTGGATAGATTCATCTGATTAGAATTTGCGTATCTAAGATGGAATGTGATGGAATTTTTGATGAAATTATTGCTATAAGTACGGTCATGATGGAGTTTAGCTGCAAACTAGTGAAGTAGGACTGAAAGCACTAGCTGGGGATTTATAGAATTCTGTTTTTATTGTTGATACATACGTTGAAAATGATGCTTAGCAGATTGGCTGATTTATATGATTAGAAATTGCACATCTAGATGGATTGTGATTGGATTTTCTGTGTTTTTATTGCTAATTGATGGAAGAAGGGTTTGGCTGCAAACTAGTTTGTAAAAACTAGACAGGGATTTGTTGAACCTTCTTTTGTTTTTGTTTTCATTGTTTAGGGTTTATATATACCTTGAAATTGATGCTTAGCAACTTGGTGAACTAATTGAATGTGTCATAAGCCAATGGGTTAAAGTCGTACCTGCTGGGGTGATTTCATCGATGTGATTGCTTTAATCTTTTCAGTTATGCGGGAAAATCAGGGATGTTGATGGTATAGGTTGGCTGTTCTTAAAAAATGTAATAACCTGTAGTGAGTTATACTATGTAGGCAGTTTTTTGGAGGTTTATATGTTCTTGAATTTAATGGGTGTTCAGATCAAGATGTGAGAGGCTGCTGAGTGGGGATTGTATCTATGATATTGTCTTAACTCAGATTTTTTGGAAAAGAGAAAAAAAAAGAGGCATGGTGGACAAGTAAGATTGAAATACTTTTGTGGCAGCTAGGAAAAATAAAACTTGAAAATGATGACAAAATTATTACCTAGACGATGTCTATGAGTTTTTCGTAGACCTTTTGGCTTGGAATGATGCAATACACATTTATTGGGTGATACACACACTGACATGCACTTGGGGAGCAATCCTAGTCACAAGGTCTACAAAAGACCCGGTCTAGGTAAGTATTTTCACTTAAAGACATAGCTGCTGGGGTGTGTATGTAACTGTGTGGGGGATTTCCTTAATATGACTTTTGAGGAAAGAGAAAAACTTGAGTTTGGGTGAACGAATTTTAATAGTTATATAGTGATGCTTAGCATCTTGGTTAACTACTTGAATGTACTGTGAGCCAGTGGGTTAGAGTCCGCGGGGTGCGCTTGTCGATGATTTGACCTTACTATTTCTAGTCCCTTGACAAAAAATAGTGAAGCTGATGAGGCATAAATTTTGTAATGATCTTTTACGTAGATAAGGAACTTTCTGGAGGTTGATCTCTTGTCGACTTTAATTGGTATTTAAATCAAGATGCAGTAGCCAGATTATGTAGGTATTGAATCAAATGGATGATGTTAATGGAATTCTTGAGGAAAGAATAATAATTTGAGGCAGGTGTCTGGGGACAAATAAGATTGTAATAGATTCTTCTCCAAATGGGTTTTGTGTGATTATGTCTAGCTTTTTTTTTTGTCTTAGCAGTTGAAGTTCAGTTTTCTGATGCACTGTGTTTCAGACTCTTTGCAGATGCCAACAGAGTTTGTGTCCCTATTGGTTGATTCTATTTTTCAAACGGTCACGATATATGATGACCTTGGATCAAGGAAAGCTGTGGATGATGTTATCATTAAAGCTTTAAAAGAAGTTGCATTCATGAAAGTCTTTGCAGCAACCCTTGTACAGGCCATGGAAAGGCAGGCGAAGTTTCAATCACTTGTAGGAGCTCACAGACTTCTAAAGTGGTCTTGTCTCCTCTACCGTCATAGTCAGTTTGCGGTCTTATCAAAGAATGCATTGGCTAGAGTAGCTCAAGCCCAGGCATCAGTTCTCCAGATCATCAAGCAAGGATCATTTCGCATGAGAAGGGCTGTCAAGCAAACCTTATTTCAATTGTTCGCTAAGGTCCTGCCTTTAATTTATTGTTAACTGTTAATGAGCAAGTTCATTTTGTAAGTTTTTCGGTGAGTCCCAGGATATAAATATATGTGTTGTCTTTCTGTTCAGTCACCTGACATATACAAAACATACATGGAGGAATTGAAAGCTGCAAGGATAGCATGCAAAGACAGTCCAGAGTTGATACACCTGATGCTTGATTATGCAAACTCAAATGCTACTTCATTTGATACATGGAAGGTGTATATGCCTCTTCTCAACTATATTATCCATCTTATTTTGAAAGTTTGGTTGTTTTTAATAACTTTAAGTCTGGTTAAGTGCATGCTTAACAATTTATTTTGGTCCACAGGATGTATTTCTTGATATATATGTCAAAGCAGTTTTGAATGCAAAGGAAAAGCCCTCAAAGAGTCTTAGTGAAGCATTTGTCCCATTATTTACTCGTGTTTCACATGAAGATTTTAAGAACATTGTCCTCCCAACATCAGTCAAGATGCTTAAACGGAATCCTGAGCTTGTTATAGAATCAATTGGAGTTCTGTTGAAGTCTATAACCCTGGATTTGAGCAAGTACGCCAATGAAATCCTCTCAGTGGTGTCAACCCAAGCTAGACATGCTGACGAAGGAAGAAGGCTTGCTGCATTAGCGATAGTTAAGTGTGTGAGCCAAAAGTGTAGCAGTCCTGATTCTGTAGAAGCAATGTTCAATTCTGTCAAATCTATACTTGGAGGTCAGTGTTTATATGTATCTGGTTTTTTAACAATAGACTGGCAGTAGCATACTGATATTCCCGACCATGCCAACCTGCATCAACCAATTTGTATATTTGTTGTACCTAGTAATATTCTCATAAGTTCACGACTGTAACAGGTGCGGAAGGCAGACTTACATTTCCTTACCAGCGGGTTGGTATGATTAATGCATTGAGGGAAATTGCGGATGCTCCTGATGGAAAATATTACCATAGTTTGTCTCCAACCGTATGCAGGTTTTTGCTGTCTTATTACAAGGAGGACGGTAGGTCTTTTAACCCCATCTCATCTTATTGACTGGTGCCTTCTTGATTCTAAAATTATGTTCTGGTACTTTCTTGATCCAGGAAATGAAGAGGTAAAGATTGCTAGTTTGTCCTGTTTGGCAGCTTGGTCTGTAAAGTCTGCAGAATCCATATCCTCGGAATTAGTCAGCTTTATTATATGTGGGCTCAAAGAGAAGGAATCTCTTCGTAGAAGTTACCTTCGCTGTGTGCAGATACTATGTAAAAATTCCGATGTAGTTATAATGGTGAGGGTCATACATCACATATTTTTCTCGTTACTGTTCTAAAAGTCAGTTCTATTTACCTGAATCTTTATGATGGATTTTACAGCTGTCATCCTTGGTACCACCTCTTCTCCAACTAGTAAAAACTGGTTATACGAAACCTGCTCAGAGATTGGATGGTGTTTATGCACTTGGTTGTGTTGTGAAAGTTGCCACGGTTGATGTCAAATCAGGTTATTTTCTTTGCTGGCATTAATACTTAGATTTAACATATTATCTTGACTTGCACGTCAATTATTGTTTGATGGTCTGGTTTGCATTACTTTCTAGATGAAACATTGGCAAAGGAGAAGATCTGGTCGCTAGTATCACAAAATGAACCGTCAATTATTCCCATCTCATTGGTTAGTTTGATGCTCTCTCTTTGTTCTGTAATTAACTCTTACATTTTCTTCAATTAGAACAATTACTGATATTCATGGAGCATACGAGGTATCAAATTTTGAGTTGTGTATGATTAGATTCTAAAGTGACCTAAAAGAACTTTTAACTCTTAAACCGACCCCCACCGCGTGCGCAGTAGTGGTAACTGACTTTGTTTTTGTGCTTTGCAGGCATCAAAATTATCTTTTGAGGACTTGATTGCTTGTGTTGACCTTGTTGAGGTTCTTCTTGTTGAGTATCCTCAGAGGTTTGGTTATGCTACATATCTTCTCTCTGTTAAATAGCTGTACTATTATAATTTTCAAAAAACAAAATCTTGTTGCATTGCCTACTGTGGAGCTTCTAGCTGATGCAAATGTAGACTTATATACTCAAATGGCTG
>JAQRGC011560103.1:0-12067 GCA_028659135.1 Plantago lanceolata | reverse complement strand
TGCAGAGAGAGAATCGATTAGGGTTTACGCCATTGTTGTTCCCTCTTCTGCTCTTCCATCGTGTTTTGAGTTTTGACGAGCATCTGTGAATTTTGGGGCTTTTTTTTTTTTTTTTCAGTTTGATTGTTTACAAAATAGTCCTCTATGTATTAGTAATTACATAAATGGCTCCGAATTTAGGTTATTAGAGAACAACAATCACTAGGAGACGGAGAACTCCCTCACTTTTGCTCTTTCATGGTTTAGACTTTATAGGGATAATGTATTAATTGTGATGAATTGGTTACTTTCCTCACTTTTGCTCGTCACTTATGCCCTGATTCTTTGTAGTGAATTCCTACTTGGATTGCATATAGTATTAAGAATCCAACATAGAAACGGAAACCCTCTATATGCATATATATATATAGAACTGCTTAACACTATTTACTCTTATTTAATTTAACCTAGCTAAACAAAACCGCACAACTTACGTACAAACCATCGGCGGACTTCTAGTTACAGATTAGGATTTTAAATACAAACAAGAAGGAATCAGAAATCTTTTTCGGTTGCGCTATTGAGGATGAAGATAGCTGTGGAAGGTTGTATGCATGGTGAATTGGATAATGTATATGCAACTCTGCTACACCTACAAAAAGTTGAGAAAATCAACATTGATCTACTCATTTGCTGTGGGGACTTTCAGGTTAGCTACCTATACATATTCTCAAGCTTACTTTAATGCCAACATTCATAATTTTCGATTTCATTTTCGATTATATCTTATATATTTAATGGCTTGCTTACTTCACAATTTTGCATCCAATCAGGCTGTTAGGAATGTGAATGATCTGGATAGTTTAGATGTGAAAGACAACTTTCGAAGGATGAACTCTTTTTGGAAGTACTATTCAGGGGAGAAAGTCGCACCGTTCCCGACTATATTCATTGGTGGAAACCACGAAGCTTCTAACTATCTCTGGGAGCTATATTATGGAGGATGGGCTGCACCAAATATTTATTTCCTTGGCTCTGCTGGAGTTATCAACTTTGGAAACCTCCGAATTGCTGGAATTTCTGGAGTTTACAACCCACATAACTATTACTCAGGTTAGTCGTCACTGACTATATATTCATATATAAAACAAGTATCTTACGTTCGATTGATGCATTATTTCCCTATTTGTATAGTTTTATTTATCGGTGTCATTGTATAACATGCATGTGACTATTCATGTGAGCAGGACACTATGAGAAGCTGCCATACAACAGCAATGATGTTCGGTCTGTATATCATGTTCGCGAGTATGAAGTTCACAAGCTAATGCAGGTTCAAGAGCCCATTGATATCTTTCTTTCACATGATTGGCCTCTTCATATTACTGACTGTGGAAACTTGGCGGATCTTCTTCGTACAAAACCATATTTTGAAGATGAGGTATTATTTCTTTGTTATAACTGACATGGACTATATAAGGCTTCTTGCTTTCAGTTTTTCTCTCTTTCGTTTTTTAATCTCAAACTTGTTTGTTGTTTCTTAGATTCGGGAAGGAAAACTAGGAAATCCAGTTGCCACAGAATTGATGCTGAAGTTGAAACCTTCTTACTGGTTTTCTGCTCATTTACATTGTAAATTTGCTGCTGTAGTTCAACATCCGGACAGTGACCACATCACAAAATTTCTTGCACTGGATAAGTGCCTTCCAAACAGAAACTTTTTACAGGTTAGGGTCGCGTTGTACTTTACTTTCTAATAGCTTAATAAGTTCGTTTTGTACGCATAAATATAAGGGGAAAAGCATGTTTTTTAACTTCTGCTCACAAACTATGCAGGTTATTGAAATTGAATCGGGGCAGGGACCATATGAGCTTAATTATGATGAAGAATGGCTTGCAATCACCAGGAAATTTAATCCTGTTTTCCCATTAACTAAAAGCATGGCTTATCTTAGGTATGTTGTTATATTTCTGTATATGGTCACATTTCTACTACTAATACTTTTTCAAGAATTTATAATTTACTTGGAACCTTTTTGTTTGATCCCTCATCCCTGCAGTAATGCCAAACTCAGTATACATGAATGTCGCGAATTTGTAAAGAATAAGCTGCAGAATAGAGGTTACAAACCTTTTGAATTTGTCCGGACAGCACCATGTCATAACCCTTTTCAACCAGATACTCCTTGCGGTGAGTCCTTGGTTGGCGCAGGACATGTCCGGAATCCTCAAACAGTGTCTCTGGTGCAGTTGCTTGAACTTGACTACTTCCTGGACACATCCACTGCAGCACACAAACTAACAAGCGGTAATTATAAGAATAGTGAAGAAATTCCCATCAATGATGAAGATGATGTTGAAAATCATGAGCAGTCTCAAAGTGCACAACAACAAATGAAGAACAAAAGAAGAATGACTGCAGAAGAATTAGCTAATGAGTGCGGGATCCATGGAAAACGTGCTAGTGCGGAAAGCACGTAAGAAGGTGGCCTAATTAAAGAGTTGGAGGGAAATTCAAATGCTCAGGAACAACCAGATGAAAAGCAATGGAGAAAAAAGAAGTGCTAATTGTACTATGCATAGTAGTATCGGTTTCTACGGCTCATAGGGATTTTGTTGTGTGTACTATTGCGCATAGATTAGCACTTAAATTAAGCTTGATTGATCAGAGTTAGGGCAGCAATGTGTAGCTATTTATACTCGATCGTGCACCATTGCTATGTATTGTATCATCTTCCGCCACTAAATACAAAATCACTTTTGTGCATATTAATTTTAGCTATTTTTTTGCAGATGATATCTACGAAGTCGAGATTGTAAGATACTCGGAAGGAAAAGGTACCAATTCGACCACTTAAAGACATATCATGGCGTTCACATGCATTGGTTAACTTTCTGGGATTAAAGTTCAAGTTTTCAAATCAATTTCCAAAGCACGGGAATTAACTTAACTTTGTTAGTACAAACATTATACACAAGTGA
Organism: Plantago lanceolata; assembly: GCA_028659135.1. Taxonomy (NCBI): domain Eukaryota; kingdom Viridiplantae; phylum Streptophyta; class Magnoliopsida; order Lamiales; family Plantaginaceae; genus Plantago; species Plantago lanceolata. The sequence continues at coordinate 9,106 of JAQRGC011560103.1, read as the reverse complement.
CAAGACTGTGAAGACATACATCTTCATCAAGTACAAACATTATACACAAGAGACACATCTTCATCACATTTAGACGGTTAGACCTCCCTTTAGAAACTAGAATGAAAATCTCCGGTATGCTGCAAATGGACTCAAATGTACGTAGTGTCTCGCTCTAACTTCCAATCTTCCATAATGCTTCATACCATCATGACCAGACGGGGTGGATGGTCGGGCCGTCCACCCCATTTTGGGATGTCCAAACCCGTTTGTGCCAAGAGCTACCACGTGGCAGCTCCTGGTTGGCCTTATTTATCATTTTAATTTTTTTAATTTTTTTTAAGTTTAACTATAAAAAAATAAAATTAAAAATTGTCACGACCCGATCACCAATGGGTGAAAAACAGAACGACCGGCCATTGAGCCCCAAAAAGTCCCCGATGACCCGACCATGCCCAACCACCATGGGGGTAGTCTCATCACCTCTACTCCTCTTTCCAGCTCCACCATACTGGCATAATTCGAAACGTGCTAGGAGTAGAGTCTTATTTACGATTTTCCTTATAGAAAAAAAAGTTAATTAGTAGAAGTTAGAAAAGCAAACAAATGTTATTATATAAATCATCAGGTATAAAATGAGCGGTAATGGTTGCACTTGCACCACGCAAACTACTACATTAACATGTATACATGATCATTGTTTTAGTAGAAAAATTGCGACCAAATCGTGTTAAACATTTTGGTTGATAGAGTAATCACTTTGATTTGATTAAATGAACTACTGGTGACTGTTTGTTGATTTGTTATTGGAACTTGGAAGTAGCTATGCTGGCAACAACGAAAAGGGCCATGCCAAATTGCCAATGCCAGATTATTTTGAGCAGACTTTAATTTCTGACGCAGCAAATACTTGGCAATTTGCCAATTTGGCATTACGTCGTCTCGTTGGTGCCCTTTACCTTTTTCTTATTTTTATTATCAGTTTTATCATCAAGAACAAAAATAATGCTAACCAGACAAATGAGATGATTCAGTTGTGCTCTACAACAAATTCACACCATCATCATTCCAATCCTTTTCAATTTGATTAACTAATTAAATACTTCATCCAACGTGTCTACACATCAAACTCCCGTCACCCAACTTATCGTAGGAGTGTACCATTCACTTAATTAAAATCTTTAAATTCAATTCGGTACCATTCACTCAATTAAAGTCTTTAAATTCAATCCGATTGAACCAGTGGAGTGAATTGAATTTATTTAAAATATAAATTTAAACTAAATAAATGTAAATTGAAGTAAACTAAATGGATCGAAATTGATCACATCTTAAAGTAAATTAAACAAGGACTAATACTTCATCTGAATCTGGGGTTTCAATTCGACCATCCACACTTTGAGATCGATCTCTTCCTCCATTTAACGTCGAGTTTACATAAATTGCAATTCGTTTTGAATTTGAATATTATTTCGACGTAGGTGTAACTTGTAAGTAATTCGTATAGAGTCTATCGACCTCACCTGACATATCTAAATAAGTTTGAACATTAGCGATCTATTCAAATCAATTAGCTAGACCATCATACTTCTCAGTTTCAATTTGTATTTTAGTTCTAAACCGATTATACAAAAAAATGATAGAGAGAGAAAGAAGAGAGAGAGAGAGAGAAAAAAGAGAGAGAGAGAGAGTGGCTCGGGAAGAAAAACAAGGCTGGACACAGGTCCTCCCCCGTCACCACCAGCGCGTCCGGGAGAGTTTCCGGAGCCACCATCAACCGCAGATCTGGGTGCAGAGAACCAACCTCCATTCCATTCCTATCTACATCACTAACTTCCCCCCTCATTGGATCGGTAAAGAGGTGGCTCGCTTGGTGGGGAGCTTTGGGAGAGTTCGGGATGCTTTCGTACCGAAGAAATTGAACAAGAGAGGTAGAAAATTCGCTATTGTCAAGGTGTCAATTGATGACAATGTTGATTACATTGTGGAGAGACTTAGAAACCACCGGGAGGAAGGTTGCCAACTAGAGGCCAATGTAGCTAGATTCAGAGAGGTTAATTCGAGAGTTCAAGGTGCGGGTCGAACAAGCTTTAATTGTCCAGAGGTTGGTGAGAGACCGGGGTTTCACAGCAGAACTTTCGAACCAGTTAGGGCGGGTCGGGCTGGCGCTAGTGGGTTTCAGAGGGATTCGTACCGAGATGCTCTCAGTCACCATCCTCAGCCGACTACTGTTTTGGCTCCTCCCTTCGGTAATTTGTGGGCGTATTCGTGTATTATTGCTAAGCTTAAACCGTCTTTCGACATCTTTAATTTGAAGGACAATCTTTTAGCTTTGGGTTATTTGATCGAAAGTGTGGGACGGTTTTCCTCTACGGAAGCAGTAATTCGACCAGTTAGTGTAGAAGAGGGGGAAATTATCCTTTTAGAAAAGAAGGGGGCTTTGGAGAGTATTGATTCCTTAGAAAGGTGGGATGATGGAAGAAAGAATAAGTATCGAGAGGTTTGGTTAAATGTGTATGGTGTTCCTCTAAATCTATGGGATGATGAGGTTTTCCTCTTGGTGGGAACGAAACTAGGCAGAGTTATAAAACTTGGTGATGAAGTGATGAGTAAAGAGAACTTTGACAAGGCTAGCATTTTTGTGGAGACTCCATTGTTTGAATGTGTAAGGAGACAAGTGGAAGTGTTGTCGAAAGGGAAGCTCTTTGATGTGTGGGTGGTAGAGGAAAGCATGGAAAAGGATGTGTGTTTGGAAGCTATACAAGGCCTGTTGAAGAACCGAAGTGTGGTTAACCGTGGGTTTGAGGAGGATTTTAAGGGTGGGTTAGATGAAGAGGAACGGGGAGATGTTTTAGACGACGAGGTCGATACAAATGTTGAAGACGATGATGGATCAGAGGAAGATGAGGATTATGGAGGAGATTTGGAGGAGGAGGATGAAGATGATGACGCCTCTCTCGGTTCATCTAGAGAATCTGAGTTTGAAGGTTTTGTTGGTGATGGTGTTAACTTAGATACTTTAAACAACAATGCCAATGCTTTTGTGACGAACCCCAACTGCACCATCTTTTCTCCGGTAGCTACTGCTGGGCCTTCTAACCGTTCTGGGGAAGAGGAGGGGCTGCATTCAGTCACTAGGGTGGGTGAGATTTTGCCGCTGGACAGGTTTGCGGGACCAGCTTTGTCCCTCGCTTGTGTCGTCCCGGAAGCAGCTGTTTCCACGGAGTTGTTTTCCCCTACTCTACCGAACACTCTCTCGGTTCCTTTGGCTACTGTCAGAACTCCGGAAATTCAGATTTCTCTGTCACCGGCTGTAGCAAAAATGGCGGCGCTGGTTGACTGTTTTGGCTCCCCATCGCCGCTAGTGAAGCTACCGGGTGAAGGTGTGGCAACGGGTGTAGGTAAGGGGGAGGAAGACAGTGTAGTGAAAACAGTGGATGGAAATTTTGGGTTTGATTGTCCTGTTTCTTTACAGGTAGTAAAGGAGACACAATTTGATTTCGGTGGTAGGCAAGGTTTAAATGAGGGTGTATTGAATGAGGTTGGTGTTGAGGGTGACTTGATTGAGGTTGGTGTTGGAGTTATGGCTAACTCCCCTACTAGGCTAAGTGGAGAATCCGATAAGGGATCTTCCCTTGATCCATTTGAACTAAGACCAATCATTGCAAGATTGGCTCCCAAGCCGAAGTCGAGAAAACCTCCTCGTCCGCCTCGCTCTTTGATTAACTATAAAGAGATGAGAGGTGGCGGCTTCTTTGCCGACATGGAGTCGGGTGATGATCTCGTATCAAGTGGATCCAAGGGTAAAAAGAATTCGGGGAAAAAAAAAATCATTTCTAAGAAGAGAAACAAGAAGAAGAAGATTCCTACCGAGGTAACTCCTTCGTCAAACTCCCCTACTCATAGTGATTTTGTGGCCGGAAACAATAGGTTTTGGAACAATCAAAAAGGGGATTTAGTGGAGGACCAATGGATTGTGGGTCGGGATCTTGGCTTCTTAGTTGAGAGTGATAAGGCTAGAGATTTACACCAACTTAATGCTTGGGAGGAAAGAGACAAAGTTGTTTCAAAGGGTGCTAGTTCTTCAAAAGGGTTAGGGAAAGTTATGGTTATCAATGAGGATCATTAGCTTCAATATAAGAGGTTTGGGGGGCGGAATCAAAAGGAAGGAGGTTCGGAGATTAGTTAGGGTAGAGAAGTTGGATTTCATTTGCATTCAAGAGACTAAGAAAGAAGTGGTGGATAGGAACCTAGCGGTGAGTTTATGGGGCAATGAAGATGTGGGTTGGACTTATAGTGGTTCGATTGGTGTTTCCGGTGGACTTCTTTGTATGTGGAATACTAAAGTGTTCACTTTGTCTTCTTTTTGGGGGGAGGATGGAGCGTTAGGATTGGAAGGGTTATGGGAGGATACTAATGTGGTGATTGTGAATGTGTATGGACCTAGGCTTTCGGAGGATCGTAAGAAACTTTGGGGGGCCTTGGAGACCAAACTCAAGTCTAGGTCTTGCAATTTATGGTGCGTGTGTGGTGATTTCAACGCAATTAGAGAACCGGGGGAAAGAAGGGGTGATGGTGTTGCAAGTGGGGGGTTGGATTCAACCTATTTTAACGAGTTTATCTTGGATTGTGACCTAGTAGATATTCCAATGGGAAGGAGAAAATATACGTGGTACCGCCCAAATGGGTCTTGTTGCACGCGGCTAGATAGATTTCTTCTTTCGAATGATTGGTTATCCAAGTGGGGTAAACCTTCGGTAGTTGGTTTGAAAAGAAGCGTATCCGACCATGTCGCTATTCGTCTCTCCATTGATGTTAGAGATTGGGGCCCACGCCCTTTCAAGTTCATTGGTGGGTGGACAAAACAAAAGGGCTTTGTTGAGTTCGTTGAGAAAGAATGGAAGAATCTACTAGTTCAAGGGTGGGGGAGCTATGTAATTATGGAGAAACTAAGAAGACTCAAGGTGAAACTTAAAGATTGGCATGTGTCAAACTTTGACAAGTTGGGTAACAAAATTGAAAAGGCTCTTGAGGATCTCGAAGTGTATGACAAGTTGATGGAAGTTGGCTCTCTATTGAGTGAAGATGTGGTTAAGAGGAATGTGTGTCAAGAATCTTTGTTGGGGTGGCAAAATCTAGAATGCAACATCAAGTATCAACAATCTAGATCCAAATGGATCAAGGAAGGGGATGCTAATACCACCTTCTTTCATGCTAGTGTTGGTAAGAGAGGCGCCCTAAATGAATTGAAAGGCCTTAGTGTGGAAGGGAAATGGATTGATGAAGTAAATGCCATTAAGGGGACTTGTATGTCTCATTTCAACTCCCTTTTTTCGAAGCCGATTGGAGTTAGGGTAAAAGCAAAAGGTTTGATGGGAGCAAAACTTGCACTTGACAAATGTGCTTGGCTTGAGAGAAAATTCCAAGAAGACGAGATCAAACAAGCGGTTTGGGATTGTGGGCTTGACAAGAGTCCGGGCCCGGATGGCTACAATTTCCACTTCTTTCGTACGTTTTGGGATCTCATCAAAGAAGATATTGTGAGGGTTTTCGAGGAGTTCCACTCCAATGGGAAGCTTTCGAGGGGTTTTAACAATTCTTTCATTTCTTTGATCCCCAAGAAAAAGAACCCTTTGGAGCTTGGAGAGTTTAGACCCATTTCACTAATCAACGGAGTGTACAAAATCTTGGCAAAAGTCTTAGCAAATCGGTTGGCCAATGTCATTGAGGAGGTGATATCTCCAACTCAATCGGCGTTTGTTGGTGAGAGACAAATTTTGGATGGAGTACTTGTAGCCAATGAGGTGGTAGTGGAAGCCAAGAAGAAAAAGAAGGGTATGTTTCTTTTCAAGGTGGACTTTGAAAAAGCTTATGACACCGTAAGTTGGGAATTCCTTGATGAAATGTTCTCTTTAACCGGGTTTGGTGATAAATGGAGAAGTTGGATGCTTGAGTGTGTATCTTCTACTTGGATTTCGGTGCTTGTAAATGGTAGTCCAACTAAAGAGTTCAAACCCTCAAGGGGTCTTCGCCAAGGGGATCCCCTTTCCCCCTTCCTTTACCTTCTTGTAGCGGAAGGTATGAGTAGAATGATTGCAAAGGCTTGTGAGAGAAGAGTCTTCAAGCCGGTTGTAGTGGGGAAAAAACAAGTGGAGATTTCTCATCTCCAATTCGCCGATGACACTCTATTCTTTGGAGAGGCTATTGATGATAATGTGGTGGTTTTGAAGAGTGTGTTGAGATGTTTTGAACTTTTTTCCGGCCTCAAAATCAACTTCAAGAAGAGTAGCTTGATGGGAGTGAGTATTGACAAGGAAAAATGTCTTGTATGGGCAAATTTCTTGGGTTGTGAAGTTGGTAATATCCCGTTCACTTACTTGGGTCTCCCGGTTGGAGCATACCCTAGTAGAAAAGGGACTTGGAGGGTGGTGATTGAGAAATTAAAAGCTAGACTTGAGGTTATGGAGCATAGGCATCTCTCTTTCGGTGGGAGAATCGTGTTGCTCAATTCCGTCCTTGCCTCACTCCCGATATATTTCCTTTCTCTTTTTATTGCTCCATCTTGTGTGTTGGAGGAAATCACCCAAATCCAAAGGAAGTTCCTTTGGGGTTCAAATAAGGACAAAGGGTCTTTGAAAATACCATGGGTCAAATGGGCGGATGTGTGCAATTCAAAAGAGGAGGGTGGTTTGGGTGTTAGGGATCTAAAATCCTTCAATCTTGCTCTAGTTGCGAAGTGGGTATGGAGACTTTGTCAAGGGGGAAATGCTCTATGGATTAAGGTACTCGAATCAAAGTATGGTAGAGTGTTGGACAATGTGTATGCTTCGAAGAATGGCTCTCGCCCTTTGGGCAATTGGTCCGCTTGGTGGAGAGATTTGATTAACAAAGTGGGGAGTAGAGATAGCTTCTTGGTAAAACTAAAAAGGGAACTCGGTAATGGAAGGGATGCATTGTTTTGGTTTGATCCGTGGTCAAAGGAAGGGGTCCGACTTAGGGATCTATTTCCTAGACTCTTTGGTTTGGAAACTTTACCGAATTCTAAAGTCTTTGAAAGGGTGAAGGGCGGTAGTGATGAAGCCAAGTTTACGTGGAGTTGGAGACGTGAGTTGTTTGTTTGGGAAAAAACTTTGCTAGAAGAGCTTGAATCCCTCGTTGGGGACACGCGGTGTGTTGACACGAAGAAGGATGGTTGGTCTTGGTTCGGTTCGGACTTTGGTTGTTACACAACTAAGGAGGGTTATGGGGTGTTCAAACCTTTAGCTTCCATGCCGGCTACCAACTTTGATGAATGGAGGGAACTAGTTTGGGTGGGAAAGGACCCTTTGAAAGTTAAAGCGTTTGTGTGGAAAGCAATTCTAGATAGAGCACCCTCCATGATTAACCTTAGAAAAAGAAATATTCCTTTGGCCGATATTGATTTATTGTGCAAAGTGTGTGGTGAAGAGGAGGAAAGTATGCTACATTTAATTCGGGATTGCAAAAGGTCTAAAGAGGTATGGCACCTAGTTGAGCTTTGGATCGGAGCAAGAGGGTCAAGTGCGGGGAATGTGGGAGATTTCTTAATCACTTTTGTGGACCACCTCCCACAAAAAAAGAGAAAAAGGGGCGCAACTATTTGGAGAGGAGTAGTATGGGAACTATGGAAGAATCGGAACGAAGTAAGGTTTAACGGTAATGGGTCTACTTGTGAGGTTATCTTGGACAAGATCAAATTGAGTACTTGGCAATGGCACGTGTATGGGGAGCGTTCAGCGAATTTTGAAAATTTAGGAACTTGGATGTGTAATTTTCAGGGTAGTGCACTTTAGTGGGTTTGGAAGAGTGGAGTATGTGACTGGAAGGCAAAAGGGATTTGTGAATTTTCATTTCCAGTGAGGCAGGGGAAGTCTCCCCTGTTTGGCCCCAAAAACAGAGCATCCTTTAATCACTCACTGCCTAAAATTCTGGATTTGTAAACACAGGGGTATTTTCGTAATTTGAGCAGCTGGAAAAGGCAAGGTCACGTGGGTTGGTGCTGCAGGCCGAATCTCTTTGGTTTTGGGGCAGACTTGGACTTTTTTGCTAACTCTAACATTGGACTTTGAGTATGGGCTGAATTGTTTTAGTTTTTGGGCCCATCTTGCTTCTTTGTGTTTTTGATTTCAGGTTGGTCCGATTGGCAATCGAGATTTTGGTACTGTTGGGCTGCGGTTCGGTTTTCACCAGGACTATTTGGGTAAGGGACTCGGGTAGGAGTCTTTGTGTACAACTTCACTCCTTTCGGGTTGCAATCCAAGTAAACCACTTCGGTTGGTTTTTAATTTCTTGGAGGACTTTGGTCTACTTGATTAGGGGATCCGGTTGTGGCCGGGTCTTAAATTTCCTTCTCAAGTCTCAACCGTTTCCGTTTACTATATCAATCACTTTTAAATTGCTTGCTACTTGTTGATTGTCTAGTATAAGGAGGAGAAGGAGTTACGACCGGATACAAGCCATCCCGCATTAACAAGTATGGTACTTGGCGTTTGATGGACATATTCGGTCTTAATTTTCATAGCTCACCAATTACTAGTATATCGGCATAGAGTGGAGGAACGTGATTCATAGTGTAATTGTGAAACGGGGTCGTGGCTTGTTGTTTGACTTTTCAGATGGGGTTCAATATGTACCAGAGTGGAGTTTTTGGCTGGGGACTTTCTGGATGGAGCTTGTGTTATCATGTGGGTTTCGCTGGCCTGCTCAAGTGTATTTGTTGGTTTTGCTTTGTACCATTTTGAGTGCTATTTGCCTTGTTGCCTTATCGGTTTGGCTCGGGATTTCTTAAGGTAGATTGGGCTTATATGTAAATGCTTGGGGTGAACGTAGGCCCTCGGATTTTCATGGAAGCTCGATCTCTCTTTTTCCCCTCGGTTTAGTTTGCTTCACGCTTTGTACTTGTATAACATTGAGCATTTCTTATGCTCTTTTATTTTTATTAATAAATTTTGCCGATTCAAAAAAAAAAAAATTTGTATTTTAGTTCCGAATCTCAATCACATTTATTTTTTTTTAGAACAATCTCAATCATATTTGTGAAGTATATGAAGTCGTGTGTATTTTAAAAAAGTGATCGAGATTTACATGTATTTTACATCGAATCTCGATC